>RJWM01002269.1:0-132626 GCA_004363535.1 Dasyprocta punctata | reverse complement strand
TTTCAGTGTGGAAACCATGGAAAGACATGCAGTAAATGAAGGAAGTAAATAACGCAATCTTCATCCTCCAGACTGAACGGGACATATTGGGCAGTGCCAGTGTCACAAGAACTGCTTTGTCCAGACACAGCCCTGCTTTCTGCAGACACACAGGGTTCACCTCCAACACTGCTCTGGGCGGACCCGGTTTATCCCACATAACCCTGCCCCTCACCCTGGTCAGACACTAGTTCTGAACTAGGCCAATTTCAAGTTTTCTCCTAAGGAATATCTGTTCTGATTTTCATTGCAGCCAACTCAACAGGGCTCTGGACAGAAGAGCCATAAACTAGCCGGGCGTGGTGGTGCACGCCTTTAATCCCAGCACTCGGGAGGCTGAGGTAGAAGGAGCATTGTGAGTTCGAGGCCCACTTGGGCTACAATGCCAGTGCGAGGCTGGTCTGAGCTACATAGTGCGACCCTGCCTCGAAAAACTAGGGATGGGAGTTCGGCTCAGTGGCTTAAGCCCCTGTCTGGCAGGCGTGAAGCTGTGAGTTCGATCCCCGGTGCCACAAAAAAAAAAAAAAGAAGGGCCATAAACTCTTACTACTGAAGTCTTCTGCATGGCTCTGGTTGGTACCCCTTGCCACAGCTTAGTTGTTATTCAATAGTTTCTCCCCTTTATAGATGCCCCAGTATTCTTCTAATAAATGTCTTTCCCTCTTTATCTTTTGGCAAACTAGTTTACAACTGATATTTTCAATTAAAAAGAATATCCAATATGTCATAAATTGGTTCTAGTGTGCATGCTACTAAGTCATCCTATTGAGGTGGGGAAGAGCACAGTAAGGCTGTATTATGATTTGGGAGATAGAAAATTAGCAATTGTATCAGGGAGAGAGGTGAGAGAAGGAGTGGAAAGAAAGAAGAAAAAGAAAGATATTAAGGAAGGAAGGAAGGAAGGAAGATATTAAAAGAGAAAGAGAGAAAGGAAGGAAGGAAGGAAGGAAGGAAGAAAGAAAGAAAGAAAGAAAGAAAGAAAGAAAGAAAGAAAGAAAGAAAGAAAGAAAAGGAGAAAAGATAAACAACAGTCACTGTATATCTTATACTCATCTGGTACTATGTATACACTGTGGGTAAGGGTTTGGGGAGGCAGTGGTTAACAAGGAACAATTTAGAGAGATGAGAGAAGCCAAGATCATAGGATCAGATGGTTGCTTTTGAGGGCATCAGAACAAGCCATTTTTCCCTAGGAGGATAAAGTCAAAGTTGAGTTCTTAATGTGATCACACTATTTATTGGCCTGTGACAACTAAAATTCACATTTCAGGCTACCAAAATAATACCTCCACTTGTATTTATAAATTCAATAGGTTTCGTGTGTGGAAACAGCTTGATCAGGAAAGTGAGGAGTTGTGGCAACGGAAACTGAGATTTGTGGGTGGTTCTGGAGGAACTGGGGAACCTAAGTCTTTAAATCTAGTGGGGATGCTTGACACTGCACCCTACTCTTAACAACTGAAGGAAACTATTGTCTAACTATGGGGCTCTCCAACTCAGCAAGGACCATCCTATCTCCTGCATGATTTCAACATAGCCTGGAGGGTTGATGCAGAATCAATGTAGAGAAGAAAGAAGTTAAACATATGGACTGGGTAAGGAAAATTATTAAAACTGGAGGAACTGTGTTGGCACAGACTTTAAAGATAGGGTGTGTTATTAGTGGTTTCATTTACTAAGTAATCTATAGTCTGATGGATATCAGATGGAATCTCAATAAAATTATAGAAGAAATGGAAATAACCAGCCATGTGGACTCAGAGCACCACAGCTTCATGCCAGCACCTTGAACACCACAGCAGAAGATGGGACTTCTGTGCGATAGCTCATTGCATACATTTGTGGTTGTATGGATACATTTTAGATAATGCTGGGCAGGAGCATCTCAGGACAGATGGAATCAAGTTTATGGGCGTGAGTGTATGTGTTTGTGTATGAGTGTGTTTTTATGCTAAATAGCTAAGAAGGAGAATGTAATGATCACCATGTGGTGCTGCTGCCTGAATCATAATAGTGCCCGCTTCTCTATATTCAGTCCCTGAAACTCAGAGCGGGCCCACAAAGTCATTGTCTATGGAACATGAACTTCTGTGCACTCCCACCACCTCTGCCATCCCAGCCAGTACAACGCTGGATGCGGTGATCCACTGAAAGATGAGTAAGGGAACAGTTTGCCTCCAGTGCAAGCAAGAAGGAAGTCTGTAGAAAATTACTAAAACAACAATAAAGCCAACTAGAAGTCAGCCTGCTTCTTATTATCACCATGTGCCAACAATTCCAAACAATGTCAGTGATAAAGTACTCCCTCCTGAAAAGACCTTTTGTTGGTCTTAGTTCTAAATAATTTTTGTGTTACTACTGAGTTTTAATAATAGGCATGTAAGTTTCAGTTTCGCACGCCTTATTATTTACTCTTTATAAATTCATTTTACATGAAAGCTAATTTGAACTTCCAATTATACAGTCACACCTGCGTATGTATGAACCCGGCTTCACAAGTTTATTTTGGATAAGTTCCTAACAGTTTGGACTCATTTTGGCTCACTTTGTGTGCCCATTCCCATACTCCTACATTGAAACGGAAGGTACACAGCAAGCAACAGGAGCACAGTAGTTACAAAAACAAAGAAAAGGAACCTAAGCCACTTTAATTCTGTCATTTTGTGTATACCAGGGCAATGTTTGAATGACTGGAGAATTATCACTAAGAATTTCATCTAAAGAAATGTATCAAATAATGCAAATATTTACTCAGGTACTGAGGGTGGAACCCAAGGCCTCTCATTGAGCTACATCCCCAATTCTTTACTTTTATGTTTTAAATTTTGAGACTAGGTCTCCCTAAACTGTCAATTCTTCCAGCTCAAAACTGCCATACTCGTACCTCAGTGTTCTGGGATTACAGGCACGCATCACCATTTTTGGCTAACTCTGACTTTTGTAGAATAGATTTTTAGAAGTTTCAATTAAAATAATAAAATTGTACAATGAATTTTCTATTTTATTAAATAATTTTCAACCCTGTCCACACTTGAAAACTTCTAGAATCAATCCCTAAGACAAAAAGCCATTGATGATGGTATAATTTCTACAATTTATTGTGCAAAGGGACTTTTTAAATCTCTCCTTACTTATATTTAAGACTTTTCCTACTTATTTATATGTCACTTCATAAAGAAAAAAGTTTTAAATTAAAAGCAATGAAAAGTATCAACTATGGACAAAGATAGATTGATATAACCTCATATTGCCTACTGAACATGAATATGGAAAGATTAATTTTGATGAGACTATTTTAAAGCTTTTAGGAGTTTCAACTTGAAAACAATTATTTTCATATTATTCAAAACTGTGACAGACCATATGTAAGTCTAAATTTATTTTCCTTTTTTACAAAAAAACAATGTAATAAAAAGTGGTTTTGTTACTTTTTCTTTATCGTATAGTAATATTTATTTCATTTTGCTTTATTTCTATTTTTATTAGTATGACTCTCTGTATAGAGTTTAATAAATTTTTACTGTGCTTCTTTTCTGGCATTATTGCCATCATCATTAATATTAATAGCGTTTCATAATTATTACTGAAAATAGCTTTTGGGGGAGGTGTTATAAAATGTTCCACACGAATGTCTTGCATCAGTTGAATCGCTAGCTCACTGACCCACCGCACATAACTAACCCAAGTGAAGCCATCCAAGCACCTGGGAAAGTGAGATGCGGACTTAGAGAAGCAGCAGTTGATTCATGTCACTGACAGGACCACTGGGATCCCAGGAACTACCACCTTGGAGACCCTAGGGCTGTCCTGCACTGCACTGCCTCCAGCTGTTTTGAATATATGAGGTGCCCTGGAATAATTACCATACCCTACCTTCTGCCCTTAGAGCCAGCATAAGTTTCTACTTCTAGGAAGATGTTCTTCCACATGGAGGAGCTAACAGCAGAGAGGAAAAGGAGGGATGTGAAAGGCATGCTGCCAAGGGCTCCATCAACCAAGGCATCTGTAGTGTGAGCAGCACCCATGCCCACTGCTCACTGTACAGCGCCACCTGCAGAGACACCAGGGCAGAGTGGGAGGCGTAGAGTGCAACAGGAGTGAAGGACAAGAGTTACTAGATGGGTGGCATCTGAGGACCACTTAAAGATGTGAGCTAGCCCTGTTGGAAAGCTGCCATTACCATCCGTCCCAGGGTGGACACTCACTCTTCCGAAGCATCTCTCATATCTCTGAGATTGCATGTGAGGTATGAGTTACGGATATCCACAGAACTGCTGACTTCTACCTGACCTGGTCCCAGCACCCCAAGAAAGGAGAGTGTCTCTATTCCAAATGGCCATAGATAAGGACGATCTCTGACTCACTGCACCCTAACTTGAACTTCCCTAAGAATTTTTAATTCATCATTGAGAAACTTAAGGTCAGATTCTCTTCTGTGGGAAAGCCTTTGCCAGTCATACTTCCAGAAAGCTGATCTGCAGTCACAAAGAGACAGGTAAAGGTGAACAGGGAAGAAAATGATAGCATTGAGTCTCTAGATTGCACCCTCCTCCTGTTTGGTTGTTTACATATCATCAGTTCTGGAAGGAATAAATTCTCCCTTTTGATCCACACACCTGTAATTCTTGTACTCTGAGAGGCTGAACAGGAGGATTACAAGTTCTAGCACACCCTTGGCGACTTAGAAAGACCCTACCTTAAAATAAAACTATTGGGTTTTTTTAAAGGGCTGGGGATGAGCTAGGTGTGAAGGTCTAGAGTTCAATTAATCTTCAGGGTTTTTTAAGTCTCCTTTTGATTAGTATAGGAATATACTAATATTTACAGTCAAAATGACACAGGATTTATATAACATGTATTGTTGGGTTATTAAAAAAAAACTAAATCGAGAAGTCAGAAGACACAAGCAGCCCTCACAGTAAATCCACCTGCAAGCTGTGACTTGTGGTTTCCATGCCTGGCATTATATGCCTGAGCCTTTGAGACCAGGCCATGTCTGGTTTTTCTTTGCTGCCTGCACTTGGAGGCCAACTGAAGTGGACCCAGGGTAACACGAGGACAGGCCAGCACGCTGTGCCCAGCTGCAGTGCCCAGTGCAGGACTCCTTTGTTGTTTCATTATTGCTGAATTTCTACTCTCCATCCTCTACCCCCAAACGGGAGAAAATCCTCTCCTCTATCCTGATCTGGTGGGATGGAGAAGATCAGTCTCCAGGGAGCTGTCCTCTGAGATCCAGAAGAGACCCAGAAGGGAACTGGTATTACCTGTGTTACCTGTACCTACCACATGCCAGGCACTTTTACACAGGACATCCCATGTAATCCCCACAAAAACCACACAAGCAGCCCAACCACAGCCTTATTCCTCCTACTTCTCCTTGTGCCTACAATTAGCCTGCATCCTTGGCAGCTGCTCTTCTTTCCCCAACCCACACTTCATTTTTGGCTTTGTTTTCTACACAAGGAGCAGCACAGAGAGAAAGCTACTTCTGGTTCCCGTGTGCAACTTGCCAAGGGAAGTTTCTATTTCCATACCAAACCTGGTTTCCTGGTGGGCACACAAATTGTTGCCTGCTTAAATAGCAACTTTGGCAAAAAAAAAAAAAGTCTCATGTATGCTTAGACGTGAATCAAATTAGGAGCTAGCCTTCCAGTTCAACCAACTGACCACTTCTAATGAGCTGGAAGCAAAACTCCTGTTAAAACAATCAGCCACTGGCCTAGAATCATCAACACAATTAGAAACACAGGACTGGAGAACAAAGCCTCCTCGTCTTATTGGTTGATTTTCACCCTATCCTTCTCCATTCTTTTCCCTGCACTCCTCCAGCCCCTGAATCAGGACAAGATGGAACTGCCTTCTGGCAAGAACATCATCGCTTAATCAACTCTGGGAGTTATGGACCACAGCCAGTGAGGGATGCTGCTCTCTGCACTCAAGGAGTTTATCGTGGAGAAGAGGAGATGGTACAACTCTGACTGTGTCCCTCACACTGACATTGCTCTCACTTCACTCCCTGCACCTTCTCTCAGTCAAGACCAGAGTCACAAAATCAGTTTCCACAGGCAATATTAAGGAAAGGCAACAGCAGTGTCACAGACTCATGTGCCTTTGGGAACCGAACAGGTAATAATAAAAATAGGTGCTTTCTATCAAATTTGAAGAGCTGCCCCAAAACCTTTGTGGCTGCTGATCTCATGGTTTCTGAAGATCAGTAGTCTTCCTGGGATCTTCAAGTAGCTCAGTCTTTACCTCCCTGGTCTTCCCAGAAGACCACCTTCTCAGTGAGGCCTCCCTCCCATTCTGTTCACACTGCACGCCAGTGTTCTCTACCTTTTTCTCTGCTTCACTTTTCTCCATGGCAATTCCAGGTTAAGGGGCAATAGGGACAGAGATTTGTGAGTTCTGCTCCCTGGGGCATCCCCAGTCTCTCTACAGCCTGCCTCACCACTGGTATCCATTAAATACTCATGGTATTAAATACCCATTTAATGATGACGATGATGATGATGGTCATGACAATTTTATAGATGAAGAATGTGGGGTACAGAGAAACTAACTTGCACAGCTAGTAAGAGAAATATCTAGAACTCAGACCCAGGTAGTGTGGCCTCACACCACACTTCCAATCACCACACTGCTTCTAATATACTCTGCACCATGTGACAGAAGCTGAGAGAAAAATAATGATTGGAAAAGCATCTTTTCTTAAAAATCCAGTTCTGACCACCAACAAAAAAGAGTTTGGTGGTCTTGTTTAATCTTCTGGCCACAAGTTAGATGAAGATTGACCTAAAGTAATCACTGTAGACAAAATGAAGATTTTACTGGGTTAAAATGATAGAAATTTAAAGAAAGAAAGAAAACTTTTTTTTTTTTATCTTTTTGGCTTGGCTCTTTGGTCTTTGGCAAGAAGTTCCATGCCAAAGAAGGACTCTGGGAGAATGGTTTGAGAGTAATCTTGTGGAATCCAGTGGGTATTTTAGTAATAGCAACAGTTTAAAAAAAACATGGAAGACTTCCTGGAGAGCCGATCTCAGGGACCATCCAAATGCAGCCCGTCGATTGCCATTCACTGCTTTCTGGGATAGCTGCAGCAACTTCACAGAGGAAGAATCAATCCACAGGGCCACAGTCGTATGCATTGGCTTGATGGCTTCCATGGCACTAAAGGACCTCCTCCTGAGTGCTTTGAGGCCTCCTAGAAATGATTTGCTTCTTCAGTGTTTGGGCATTGTATAGTTAAGACACCAAGACATTCCAGCTACATCCAGACCACAGCCACATACACTAGCATTGCAGCACAGGTGGGCTGAGGATTAAAATGCCAACAGTCTTCAGAGATACCTTCAACGGTAATACCTAGAAGCCACAAATATTTGTTGAATGCTATGGGCCACATTAATATCATGACCTAGATTTAGGAAAAAGGGATTTTCTCTTTTGTGAGGCAGCCATGGCCAAATAAGTGCCCCGATCTTTTCTAGCCTCCTGCCAATTGCTAGAAGTGATTGATTCCTTTGACACTCACTCATTAGCGTGGACTAAGCACTCAATATGTGCAGCTATGTGCTGTGGAGTGTGGGAAGCAAGAATATTCCCAAACAGTGAGATAAGCAGCATGCCAGATGTGAGTGCTGAAAGTGTAAGAATGCAGAGGAGGCAGCCATGCCCTTTCTAGGGTATGTTGTTTATTGCAGGAAAAGATAAATAAATCAGAGCACTGGAGGACTTCAGGTGGACAGGTGACAGCAGAGTTCCTTCAAAAACCAGGAAGGATTATGAGATCATCACAGGGTAGCTGGTGGGTGCTGCCCTATGGCATAGGAAGTGCCCTGAAGCACAAAAACAGTTGAGCAGGGTCCAGTGCTCCATCCTCCTGGGCTGGGGAAGAAGTCCTACTCTGGATTCAAAGTTCCTTATATGTGTGAAGTCACATGATTCCATGGAAGAGAACTTGTCTTTTACTGAAGTTTACAACTCATCAAGCCTCTAATTCTATAAGTGGATCCCACCAGCATCTCTGTGCATTGTGGTTCAGATATTGCTTGGACCCCAAAGTCAGACATACCTAGGTTCATATTCCCACTTTGCTGCTTACTGACCATGTGAACCTTACACATGTTCTGGTCTTCTAGCATCTCTGTCCCCTTATCAGTGAAATAGTGTAGTGTGTAATTCAGAGGATTGCTGGAAATATTAAATGAGAACAGGCAAATAGAAGACCACGCATACTGTTAGCAGACCTTACATTAGGATTTTCTATGTTAAAAAAGGTATGGGGAAATGCCTTGCAAACTATAAAGACCTTTGCAAATAAGTTATATGGTTTTTGTTACATGTAAGCTCCACAAGAGTAGGGATTTTTGTCTCTTTTAGCTAGTTATTCCCCCAGAACCTGAAACAGTGGTAGGCATACAGTAGGCACTCAGGACTCTTCATGGAATAGGTCAGTGAACACTAGTCCTGAAAGAGGTATGTGAGTGAAAGCTCAGCAGGCAGAAAGTGGGCCAGGTCTCTGAGCTGCTACCAATCCACCTGGGGCAGCCCTCTCCCTCAAAGTCCACCAGCTTGTGGGTGGCGTGGAGCTCTAGCTGCCTCTCTGAAGCTCAATCTCAATCCCCAGGCCCAGCTGCAGCCTGGGGCAGGGGGAGGGCATGAACATCTCTACTTCATCTATGCTGCTTCCAGCCACCACCTCCAGGTTGGGGCTATTTTGGATCTGAGGTTGTAAGGAACATAAAAGTCTTGGAAGTTGTGGCTGAGACATGGGCAGAAAGTACAAGAGACTGAAATAGCTGTGAGGCTACAGATCATCTCAGAATAACTTTTGGCTTCACCATAATTTCCAGGCTGGCGACTTACACACACCCAGGAGGGCTCAAGTACATATCCTGCACAGGCAGCCAGAGCCCAGGAGTATCATTTGGGTGGAAGAATGAAAATTAACAAACAAAACCCAGCACTTGTTCCCATTTGGGGAGCAGTGACAGTATTGTCAGAGGTTCAGCCAGGTGACCAGTGTGGGAAAAGGTCTGGAGCTGCCCATGTGGACACGGTGAGGGTAGGTGTCCCTGGAGAGTCCTGAAGTTGAAGTTTTTAAGTGTCAGTGAGGGTCTCCAAAGTACTCAACCCAACAAGGATGTGATCTGCCCTGGAAGGGACCTTGTAATCTCTCAGGGCCATGTACATCAGGCACGGAGTCTTGCATCTTAAAGACCCTTTCCTACTTAATTCTTATCATAACTCAGAGCAAAGGCACTTTGGCCGCCATCTTACAGGTGAAAAAGCTGAGGGTCATGGGTGTTAAGAAATTTAACTCGGCAACCAAGTGATGGAACTAGGATTTGGATGCTGCTCTGCATGTTAGCTGGGAGTTAGAGAATGGTGGGATTCTGACACCTTTGGAGAGGGCATGGTAAGGAGGAGGTGATGATTCTAGCTCTCAGATATTTGGGAACTATCTCTTGAAGACCTCAGGGAAACCCAGAGACAACACTAGAGCTTGGGTTAATGTTTTAACACATGCAGAGACACAGTCTGATGAATCCTGGACTCTCTAGATGGCCCAGGAGTTCAAACCATGCTCCTGGGACAGGAACCCTATCCCAGCTGCCCAGAGAGATAGGAGAATCCAGGAGGCAGGTCCACGAGGAGACCAGAGAAAGCCATAGGAAGCCCCTATCCCTGGGGCCCACAGTACTCGCTGCCTCTGATTTGGAGGCACTACAACTCCCTCCCAGATTCCAGTACTTTTTCTGAGGAATGGAAATTGTTCTCTTTTTTTTTTTTTTTTTTGGCCAATAACCTCGGTTCCTATAGGAATGACTGAGAAGCAAGGAATACAGGGTCATGTGAGAGCCTTAACCTAGCTTGTTTTAGTCCCTATCCCCATCCTGTTGCCAAAGACTCCTCAGCCTAAACCATATGCTGTTGCTTGTTGCTCCCCTTCTTCTTCTTCCCCTATCTCCTTCCTCCCTCTCCTTTCCCTCTCTGGCCAAGTCATGCCTCGGGAATAGATGAGGAGACCCGAGGGGAGGTGCAGTGACAGAGACCACCACGAGGGGGTGGTGTGGAATAAAATCCCCACCTGCTATCTCACCAAGAGCTTTTTTAACCCTTCTCCAAAGTCTCAGGACAAAACAGCTGCCATTGGAGGGATTCTGAAACCTTTGCATGGAGAAGAATCTGTACAGTTGCTTGTGTTAAAATACAAGCATGTTCTGAATCATCTGGCTAACATCTTATATCCAAAGATACCCTTCAAAGCCCTCCTAAGCATTTGGCAACAAGTAGCAGCACTTTAATTGGCATAAACAAATGAGTAATGAACAGAGGCAGATGAAGTATGGAAATAATATGTTTGTCCTGCGTGAAGGTCACGTGACACTATTGCATCAAAGCCGTGCAGCATGGCAAGCCAGATGTAGCGGGGCCTGGACTGTGGCTATCATTTTATGACTGGCAATTGACGTTCAGCAAAACCTCCTCCTTGATTACATTAAAGACACTTTGAACTTTATTTGTTGTATTCTTCTGATAACATTTACTCTGTACATTTGCTTTAGTCTTAGGGTTGTATGATTTAGGAGTGAATACCGACTGTTACATATGTACATATTTAAGTAACATCATAAAAGTAATTTAAATTAACACTGATGGCCTGCGAGCATTTTTCCTTGTAATTTATGTTACAGATGTGACCACAGTTAAGCCTGGGTAAACTTCAGCACTGAGAGTCTTGAAAGGAGAACTAAGAAGGCTGGGGCGTGAGGGACAAGCGTGTGATCTCCTTTCAGAAGGTGGAGGCCCGTGATGTCACAGGAAGGACTCTGGACTGAGAGTCAAATGGAGTGGGCTTTAACGTAGACTGGGCCACTCTGAGGCTGCCTCTTTATGCCTCTTGGCCCCAGCTTCATTTTATGTTTGCTTCTACTTCTGAAGTTTCAGCTACAAATTGCTAGGTATTCCCTGGGGTGTTAGCCAGAATCCCACTTATCTGCTCCCACAAACTAGAAGGGTAAGGAACCAATGGAGGATAAGAGAGTGTTTTAATGAAGAAAAATGGTATAGGTCCTCCCTGACCTGTTAGACTCCAGAATCCTCCTTCAATTAAGTAATTTGTCACTCTTTTGTGAGCCCATTCATGGGGATCAGGAGGAATTAAGTGCCAGTCTATTCCTGGCTCTTACTGGAGACAGGTCAGGCTGGCCCTCGCTTGCTTGGATGTTCCTTTCTCGTCAGCATGTTCAGTTTACACAGATCCCTCAGTGCAGACACTGCATGGATCCAGGGTTATAAATGGGTTATAAATAAGAGAACTTATCTCTTCTCGGGAGTAAGAAAAATACCAAAGCCACCTGAAATCCTTGGGATTTCACGCCTCCTAGACAAGGTGCTGCTGGGTAAGATGGAATAGTGCCCCCTTCTTAGGCCCCTGCATCCCTCCATCCTTGCTCTGTCTTCAGGTATATCATCAACATGACTCATCATCATTTTTAAACAGGTCTTTATACTTTATAAAAGAGCATCACATATATTATTTGATAATCCAAATAAAGAACTCTGTGAGAAGATACCCAAGGCTTAGAGGTTAATGATGTGTTTGAGGACACAATTATAAAGTGGACCTCAGCAACTAGAATCCAGGCATTTTTTTCTTCTACCACCTAGTTCTGTTTTGACTTGCACAGTACATGAAGAGTTTGTAGCTGCTTCCTGCCTTAGGAATACCTAGAAACCCAGATAGTAAATCTTAACCTCCCATCTTAACTAAGAAACCAGGACAGGGGTTATGTTGTACACTTCAGTGTCCGCTAAAGCACTGCCACATAAATACTTGATGATTTGGTTTTGATTTAAGAATGTAAAGTGGAGTGATTAGAACATAAAATTTCCTCTTTTTCAGAAACATTCTCTTCTCTCATGTCCTTGTTGAAATTCCTTGACTGGAGGACAAATCTTTTCACTGTACAAGTACAGTATTTGATCCTTTTCTGATACTTTTAATTTTGAGAGGAAAGGGTTGGGAATATGCTGTGTTAAGCAAAAAATGAAATTAAAGAAAGAAGGAAGCAGATTTGTGCCCATATATCAAACTGCACCTCCTTTAAATTTCCAGAAACATATGTAATATTTATAACCCAGGATACCAAACTACATTAGTGATTCTTGAACCTTTTGTTTTAGAGCAGAGAAACCTCTTTTTAAAATGAAAGCTCAGCCGGGTGTGGTGGCACACGCCTTTAATCCCAGCATTCGGGAGGCTGAGGTAGGCAGAGCGTTGTGAGTTCCAGGCCGACTTGGGCTACAAGGCGAGCGCAAGGCCAGCCTGAGCTACATAGTGCAACCCTGCCTCAAAAAACCAGGGCCGGGCGTTTGGCTCAGCAGCTTAAGCACCTGTCTGGCAGGTGCAAGGCTGTGAGTTCGATCCCTGGTGCGCAAAAAATAAATAAATAAATAAAAAATAAAATAAAATGAAAGCTCACTTGGAAACCCAATACCTAAGCAGGAAAAACTCTGGTACTCTGCGTAAACTGCACATGCCATAGGGGGTTTTGGGAAGGGAGCCCAGAGCCAGGGACCAAGGGGCTGGAGTCCCTTCCATGGTGCCACCCACCACCTCCTCCTTCTCAGGGTTCCCAAGACAGCTCTTGGAACCACAGGGGCTGAGTTGGGCACAGTCTGAGACTCATCTGACCAGATCATTTGCTAGCTGGGCACTAGGGAGATAGAATGAATAACAGTCTTTACTATGATGGAGCTCTCTGATCATTTCAATGCAATGTTATAAAGGGCCGTGACAGAGGTGTGCTATGGGAGCAGGGAAGAGAGGCCACTAGGGCTGGGTCAGAGAGGCTGAGATGAGGCAGTGTCTCAGGAAGAGGTGGTTCCAGGGTGACTTTCAGAGTGCATGTACAAATGTAAGGGGAAACTTTAAGTTGAAAAAAACTTGTGACTGCCTAAAGGTAACATCACATTCTGCAGGATCACTGGCAAAATAGTTAGGTATCTCTGGAGAGTGAGCAGGATACAAGACAGTTAAGACACCTAGTCACATGCAGCAGGGAGCGAGGCTATTACTATGTCAAACTTCTTGGCCAAACTGCCACTCCCAAGAAAATCACTTCTCCTCTGGGCAACCCCACAAAATGCTCTCAGAAAACCTGTAAATGTGGTACTATCAGTGTATGGAAGGGCAGTGACATGTGCCAGAGCTGCCCCATGACCAAAGCCCACCTCCTGCTCTGAGCCTTGCCTGAGCATTTTATTGTGACTCTGCTGCTTAAAAATCTGAGATGCTTCCCAATGTCTCTCATCTCTTTTTTTCCTGTTCTTCTTTCTTCTCTTCCTTCCTACCCTCCCCACTTCCCTCTCCCTCAGATTCAGAGGCTCAGGTGTTGGTAAGGCTCAGGAAAGGAGAGGAAGACAGGAGTGAAGGGCTGGAGGAGTACTTCAAGGAGACAGATGCAGTGCAGCCAAGCAAACCCTGCTTATTCTGCCCACACCCAGCAAGCAGACTCCTCTCCTGAGAGGCTCAATAAATAGATGAGAGATGCAAGGGTGCACTAACTGACATCACTCCTTGAGGAGGAAACTCTAGAATTGCTCTCACATCACTGATGGATTCACTGCCTTCCAGATCACTTCAAAGGCCAAATACCTGGCCTGGCAAACTGGGTGTAAGCAATGTCTGGAGACTAAGTCCTTGTCTGTGATATGGGGAGAACACATCTTACATTCCTTCCACCACTGACATCTGGCTTTAGATCTACTGCCAGATTCCTACCCAAGGTCCACTGGCTCTAAAGAACTCCAAGGTAAGCTCAGAAGGAGGAGGTCTGTGTGTGTATTCTTCTGGAGAGATGACTCAAATTTTCATGAGGCTCTGGAATGAGGGCAAAACACTGCAATTACTAAGAAACACATTCTCACAAGGGAAGGAACCGGGATTGAAGGGCAGTCATGCAGAAGGCACACACTAGTCTACATGGCCACCCATGAAGGAATTAGAACTGGTGGGCGAAAATGCAGGGAGACCAATTGCAGCACAGTGTAAAAACCAGTGATTTGAGTGATACACAAATAAAGCAGACCGTTGTCCAAAACACTGAAATGCTTTTCACTGAAATATTTAATCAGCCTCTGTTCTTGATGTTGAGGTGCAAGAAAAACAGATGGCCCTGAGTCTGGTCCAGCTCTCAACCTGCTGGACTGAAGTGAGTTCACGGCTTCTGAGGTCCTCTCAGGTGCAACAGTGAAAAAAGAGAAACGTCAAGCTGTACCTCTCCCAGGTTTGAATTGTAGGAAGAAATGCCAAGTGTGGGCAGCTATTTGGATGGACTGCTTGTTGATCTTTCAAGTCTCTCAGTGGAAAAGGACATCCTCAATTGGTTTGTTAAACCTCTCAGCTCAAGTCTTTAAAAGTTTGGGAGAGCAACTTTTATTTCTCTGTCCCTGGGTTGGGCTGGATCCCTGCCCTGATACCTGGAAACCATAAAATATACCTTTGTTTTTACATTTTCATGCAATTTTTTCCAACTATATTCTGTATGATTTCTACATATACTACGTGAAATGTTTATGGACTTTTTCAAAAAAAATATTTTTGCAGTAAATGTAATAAAAACATTAATTATATTTATGCAGTTATTTATAAATTAAGTTCTTTTTTGTTGTTGTTGTGGTGGTAGTACTGGGGAGTATACTCAGGGCCTTCTCATTCAGCAACATCCCCAGAATTTTTGTGGTTTTATTTTTTATTTTATTTTATTTTATTTTATTTATTTATTTTTGAGACAAGGTCTTGCTAATTCACAAAGGTATCCAGGTTGGGCTTGAATTTATGATCCTCCTGCCTCAGCTTCCCTAGAGTGCTGGGATTATAGGTATGGGCCACCATGCCTGGCTATAAATTTAATATTTTAAAGCAAATGCTATTCTCCTAGAAGTTCTGATGTAGAATTTCCAGACACAATCTGAGTATTGACCGTGATTGAGAAATCACACTGACATTTGGTTTAGAGTCAATGATCATTGACTATATAGTGTATGTATCTTGCTTTCATTTCTAAGCCTGTTTTGTACTTTGTCAGTATTCTTTATATAGCATGGTACACTTGCTTTATTCTACAGATATTTATTTAAGAAACTATGGTTTAAAGAAGGAAAATTTTGCATAAAAGCAGAGTCATACGTTTTCAACTTGTTTGAATCAAAAAGTAAGTAGACATAATACTTCAAAAGGAAGGTAACAGCAAGGCCTTTGACTTCTTAGAAAATAAAGGAAGAAATAATGGTTTGGGAGATGTTTGGTCAGGATTATCATGAAACTACAGCAACCTTGCTTTGTAGGGGCAGACATTGCCTCTTATCCTGATTTTCCTTATTTGTGATGTTGTCACACCCTTGCTGGTCACCTGCAGGGAGCAGGCAAATTTCCATCAGGCAAGACTGGTCCCTGCGGGTAGAAAAGAGGACACTCCAGGAGCACTCAAAGTTCAGATGGGTGGCCTGGATGGCCTGCTTTCCAGGGCCTCCCTGGGTCCCCCTATTCACAATGGCAACCAAGGCTGCTTTCCCCTTTTTTAAACTGAGCTCTGCTCCTCAGAGTGAAGGGAATCCAAACCTGAAGTCCCATGTCCAGTCTGAGGGGGCTGCATGGAGTGGAAAAATGGTGGGGGGCTCCTTTGGTGGGTCTGCTGTACTCCATGGTCCCTGCATTGTCTAGGGAAGGGAAAGCAGGAGGCTCACTCTGCTCAGGATGGAGCTGGGTGCTGTATCTTGGGGAGTGCAGGAGAGCAGCCAGGGCATAAGGGGCCTGTTGGGGGAGCTTAGGTCAAAGTGAAAAGCAGGGACAATTTTCAGCTTCCTTCTTGTCCTGAAGGTCACAAGGTGGTGGATGATGGCATCCACATGCTGTAGGGGTCTCAGCCTCTGCTCCAGGCCTCCTGGATGGACAGTGCTTCCGTATCTTTCATTCTCTTAGCAACTCTGGGGTCAAGGGTGGGCCAGAGGCCATCATTATGGTAGTTCTAGTCCTGAGTCTTAGGGCTGATGGAAACTTCAAGGTCACACATCTCATAGGAGGCATATTCAGAGTTTGAAACCAGATCATCTAACTTCAAAGTCCAACCTCCTTCCACTGTTCCTGCTGCCTTGTTCACAACCAGCGCAGCAGCTTGACGTGTGCCCTCCATTCACACAGCAGGCCACTGTGCTAAATTACTCATAAACCCTGGCATTTTTTGTCGGGTCTGTTGATTGACTATTGCTATTGTATCTGATAAGGCAGATGAGCTCACGGAAGCTCAGAGAAGTTAAATGACTAAGCCAGAGTTATACAGCAAAGTCAGGGCACAATTCAAACCCTCGTATGCCCTTAAGGATCCTGAAGAACATTCTCAGGGAACATAAAGTTTAACTCACCTGTCTCTGCTTTGGTTTTTGTGACTCAGTTCTGATTTTGTAGGTGCAGCTTATTTCTGAGAAGCAAAAGAGAAGCAAGGAAGCAATGTGAGCCTGACACACGGATGGCAGAGAGAGAACCACGATGACTCCCAACAACTGGCAGATATGGGCACATTTCTATGCCTGGATCCCCTAAAAATTATGGCTCATTGTGGAGGGAAGGAATGAAAACAACTGTCCAGCCCATAGTAAGGCTAAAGGTAAAAATTCTAAAATATTTCCATCTTCTTACAGGATAATACATACTCATTAGACTACTCAGTTTTGTTAAAAAAAAAAAAAAAAAACACAGTAACCAACCAGTCGCTTTTATGGTTAATAACTTAAGGGCAAAAGAGACTCAAAGCAAAAGTGACTTCAAAGGGAAGTGATTAGTGACATTGCATGCACAGCTGTGGGGCAACATATAAGGTAATCTTTTGGGACTGTGTAATCGTGAGCAAGCCTCTTAGCCTCCCCGGGCCTCAGCATCCTCTTCTAAGAGTGACAGTGGTGAGCAGGTGACACACTGTTTTCACCAGAGGGAAAGCTGAGTGCCATCACCAACTGCCATCCAAAATGCTGTGTTCATGGCTTCTTTATTAGGAAAAGATTTGGCACATATGAGAAGCACCAAGCAGACTTACATTTCATTATTTTTAATATAGATATACATGTGGGTCACAGTGTGAGGAAACTAATTTTCCAAACTTCTGGTCATAGCCATAAACCTCAGAGCATGGAATAGTCCTGAGGTAGTCAGAGGTGGTCCAGGATACTTAACACTTGTTCCTGTTGCTTTGGTTCAGCCAGCTCTGTCTCTGGGGGGCTTTAGTTCCCTCCAAACATTTCCCTGTGTTCAGCTTATCAAGTTTTCCCAGATGCCTCTGATGGATGCCAAATACCAGCTGCTGAGATCCCATAGCTGGCTTGGGGCCTCAAGATCCCCACCTCTGTCTCATGTATGGGGAAACCGAGGCTCAGAAAGCTGCAGCAGTGGCTTGGCTCAACGATCACTCGGGACACCTGACAATGCACCTCGAGCCCTTTCCAGTTCAGCCCTGCTTCTCAGAGGCACAAGGTTGTGAGAAGAGACTTCTAGAAGCCCCAGATGGCTCAAAATTCAGGAATTCTACAGATTATCAAGTAGAATGCAGAATTCACATGAATTCAGTAAACATTTACTGAGCACCTACCATGTGCCAGATGCTGGATTATTTAAGATAAAATATGAGGATTCGTAATTTCCTGTTTGAACTAGGCTGCTCTAGAGGACAGGGGACTGCCCGTGGCTACTTTCCATCTGTGAAGCAGCTGGCCCATCCAGCCTCTATCCCGGGGCTCCCTTCCTGGGATCCTCCCTGCTGTTTTGCCTCTATGCCTCCAGGACCTTCTCCTGAATCCCAGGCACAGTATAGGAGCACAGTGGTGAGGGAGAAAGCCACACCTTGTGACCCTGAAGGCAAAGCCAGTCTCCAACTTCCTGTCTATCTGGCAGTCAGCCAACACTTTGACACCAAAGCCCCAACTTCATCCCTGTGTCTTTGGAGACTTTGAGACCATAGCCCAGAGCTAAGTGGCCATGGGCACTTCTGTGCCCCAGTGTGATCCAAGCACGTTTCCTAGGGAAACAAACAGAGCCCATGCAAACCACTCTGTCCAGACAGAGTAGAAAATAGAAAATGCCAGGAGAGGAAGCAGATTCAGGGACAGGGTGGAGCAAGAGGAAGTGTCTGGGGACAACCCTTCTTGGCTAATTGCTTTTCATCCATACGTGACATGCTCCAAACCCAGACATATGGCTAATCTGGAAGGGCCTCAGTGACCATCCAGTTCACCGCTTCATGTAACAGATGAGGAGGTCATATCTCAGAGGAGAGGGCACACACCCAATGCTCTAGAGTAGTTGGTCAGAGCAGGCTCAGAACTGGCACACTGACCCTTTTGTCAGCTTGAAGGCATGGGGAAGTGCTGTGCTTTTCTGGGTGGAGTGCCCAAAGTTCACAGCAAAGGGACACAGAAGGGTAAAGAACTGGGACCACTGAAATGATCAGCAGGCCGTGCTCCACACGTCTCGTCAGCAGCTCTCTCCCATGGGTCATCAACTCTTCCTTCTCTCCTGGGCTAAAATCAGCCTAAAATACATCTGAATCTTCCTTCAGAATAAGTACTGTGTATCCCCTTAGACATTTATTCCTTTCCGTTCCTCAGGTATTTATCCTAAGCAAAAAGAAAGCAAAATAAAGAAGAATTCATTTAATATGAGAAAAATATAAAATAAAGAACAGTGTGGTTCCAAGCACTGAAACTAGAGATAGTGTGAACTTCAGAAGGGGGAAGAATTTAGCCAGTTACTACTTATGGCTGTTATAAATGATGGTTATAAAGACTGCAATATTTAAGGAGCTATACAAGATACAGTTAACTGAAGAAATAAGATAGACACATGTACAAGCTTATATAACTATGTTAACCAAAAGCCATATTAAATTCTGATGATTACACCAATGTCATTTTCCTGCTTTGAGTATTGTGCAATATGTAAGTAAGATTTTATCTTTGGAGGAAATTGGGTGAAGGATTCATGGAACCTATCAGTTTGTTTTCTACAATTTGCTGTCAAATTATAATTATTTCAAAATAAAACATGTTTTTTAAGTCCCAAAATTTACACAGAAAAAAAAGTCCTGAAAAAAATTTAAATGGCTATGCTATGTGATAGAAATATGGGCAACTTTCTGTTTAATTGTTTTTTCATTTTTTACAGTTACAGTGCAAAGAAAATAGACTCTGCTTTTTGCCTTTTTAAAAATAATTCTTTTGTGGTGCAGGGAATTGAAGCCAGGGTCTTGTGTATGCCATAAAACTGAGCTATATCCCTAGTTAGCTACTGTTATTCCTAAAACAGAAATCCTAGCTTTTGTCAGCTAGGTCTGAGTTCACCTTCCCTGGGTACAATGTCTCTCTTGGTTCCCACAGTGGTCACTTTTAATACCTCTCTTGACGCTGCCTGCCAGATGATCCGTCTCCAGATGGTCACCCTTGGACATCTTTTTGTCTCACCTTCTAGTGCTCAGGCCAGGGCTCCATACAAAACTTTCCTCAGATATTCGACAAATATGTGTTGAATCCAAAACTTTTCTGCATACCAGAATCAAAAACCTGCATGCACCAAAAGGCATGAAGAGCACTTATCTTCAAAAAGCTCATAGCTATGGACAGAAGAGGACTTGAAACAACATAACGAGGCCACTCAGAGGGAGGAACAGAGGATGGGGAGAGCACAGAGAAAGAAGCCCAGATTGTGGGGGACAGCTTAATGAAGAAGCAAAGCGTGGGCTGGGTCTAGAGGTTGACAGAGGCTGGTCATGGACACTCGGAAGAATGTCTTTTAGACAAGAGGATGACTTGGGCAAAGATGTGGAGAAACTGTCTTAGTTACTTTTCTTGTTGCTGAGACAAAATACCTGACATCCAAAGTTAAAGGAGAGAAGGCTTATTTAGCTCACAGTTTGTAGAAGTTTCAGTCCATACTCGCCTGGCTGCAAGGCAGACAGGCACATGGCAGAAAGGCAAACATTCATGGCAGCAGAAAACAGAAAAAACAGCAAACAGAGGATGAGGCTTTTCCCTTATATTGTTTGCACGCTACCCACAGGTGTGGCTCTCATATGCTTAATCCCACCATCACACACTCTAGATTCAGCCACCTCCAAAAATGTCCTATGACCATATGAGACTTTGGAGGGGACCTCTAGACACAAAGCATAACAGAAATGGAAAAGCACAGTGGGCACTTTGCACCTATCCTTTTCCTAAGAATTTCATCAACATTAATGAATTTTGAGTAAGAAAATAATTTTTGCATGAACTCTGTTGAACCAATTTTCTACACAAGACAGTTAAATGTTTCTGAGTTTTCTTGCTTCTACTTTTATGATAACAGATATTTTTCCCACCTATTCTCTTTTGTTTTTCTATTGTACAGTATAGCTTCCATTCTTAGATCTGTGTGTTTTGTTTACATCAAATTATATACTAAGTACAGATTTTATTTATATGGTAGATATATTCCTTTATTTATACCAACTTTCCTGGGTCAAATTTTATATAAATTAGTTGTGTCTGGGATACTGAGTTAATTTGTTAATTTTTTGGTTAAAAAACAAATCTTACCAAATACAATTTTTGCCTTTGTCATTTTTTTTTGGTGATTCTGTGCACAATACTCATATGAATTTTGTAAACGATTGAGGATTTATTTGTTTTTGTTTCTTATATTACCTATGAGAACCCTGAGTGAGTTTGGGAGACATACAGTGTGACAGCCAGATAGAGGGAATGTAGAAGGGGAAAGCTTAAAGGGGGCCAGGAGAGGCTGAAGCCCTTCTGCCACACTGACCGCCATGCCCAAATGCAAGGAGCAATTGCACTGCACACACCTGCCAGAGCAAGATGGGGAGAAAACAGGCTTCTGGATCAGAATGGTGAGACCAAACAGTACAGCCAAAGAGGTAAAGTGAAGACATCTTGCTGTAAACATGGCCTGTGGAAGAAATGGTGAGAAGTTCATTGCTGATAAGTTCATTCAAATTGCAGGGGCCATATGGATAAGGGACAGAACAGGCCTTGAATACCAAGTAAAAAATTTGGGCTTTATACAAAGATAAATGTGTAGTTCAAGAAACTGAATTGCACCAAAGGACTTTTTCTTAAGAAGCAACTGAATTAAGTGCTGTCTTTCCCCACAGCCTGTTCAAATCCTAGAGTAGAGTAATTATTTCTAATCATTTGTCCTGGGTCTTTCACAGATTACCCTCACAGTCTGAAAGTGTACCTATGTAGCTGCTCCTTGATTCTTCTCTAGATAGCTTGCTATGAAATATTGTTTGCAATGGATGGCAAACTAACTAGGACTGGGCACACTCTTCTGTCAAAAATAATCATAAAACTGGACAAAATACATAAGATAATCATTTTTAGGTACTGAACAGCAGGCAGTGTAGGACAGTGATCCTTGAGAGAAGAGAAACATTCAAGGTAAGATCCATGATCAGTCTGGATTTCGGCTTAGGAGACTTCCTTCCACCAGCTGAACTGAAGTAGCAGAGGGTAGAGCTCTGGGCTGCAGAAGCTGTCAGAATGGCTGGGCAGGCAACATAGAAGAAGGTGCTGCACGTGGATTGTGTGTATGGGGACCTGGGGTAGAAATCTAGGTAAGCATTCTTCATGAGCCTTGGTTAAAATTTAGAGTGTACCTGCACTAAGTGAGTCTCCACGTTGCCTATCAAAGATCATCTGCTGGAAGACTGAGAACAAACAGTAATACTTCAGATCATACAATATTGGACACAGGTTTTCAGTGGTACTACTAGAAAGACCATACAATAGTTCCATGAGGGATGCATTCCAAGACCCTCATTGGAAACCTAAAACTATGGATAGTACCAAAACTAAATACGCTACAATTTTCCCTATACGTGCATTCCTATGTCAAATTTTAATTCATATTAGGAACAGTGTAATATCAACAATAATAACTAATAATAAAAAAGAATAGTTATAAAAATATACTATAAAAAGTTATTTAAAACATTAATTTTTTTCATTTACTATTTTCAAGTCATAGTTGACTGTAGGTAACTAAAATTATAACGTGAAATAATGAACAAGTGGAAACTACTGCACTTTAGGGGTAAGGAACACACTCTAGAATAAGAGGTGTGCTCTGAAACTAAATTTTGAACAAAAATACACGTGCCCTAATAAAGAAAAAAAAAAGAGGCCTAATAGGATCAAAAAGATATTCTAGAAACTTAATGACTTGCTAGAAAAAAGCTCACCATCCTTCAAAGGAAAGACAAGAAAACCCAGGTTCTCTGTAAAGTTTCATCTACAAAGTCTAACATATAATCAAGAATTACTAGACAAGTGAAGAAAGAGAACCCATGGTCAACCCACAGGGAAGAGGAAAAGTGGTAAGTCAGTCTTAAAGGAAACTTTAAAGTGGGGGAAGATATTAGTTGTATATTTTGGAAGAACAAATTAAATACCCACTGGTTGAAGGACTATTCAGGAAGGTTGGGCCAGGAAGAGCCTTCTTAGCAGAATCTCCTAATGTTTCTACAGGAAGGTAATGAAGAGTTGAACTAAAGTTATGCAGATCTGTAAGTCTTGCCATTATGCTTTAAAAAGATAACTAAATGTCAGAGCTGAAACCCCCTTAGATTTCTATCTACCTTTATCATTACATATGAGAATACTAGGACTCAAATGATTACGGACTTTCCTAAGATCTCAGGGTCATTTTGAAGGTGCACAAGGATTAGAACCCAAACCTCATAACATACCTACGTCACACAGCCTCCCTGTGACTACCTTGTGATAAAATAATCTGAGATGACTAATGGTGTATTCTTACAGGGGAAGTCCCCAGTCACACTTTCTGAGACAACACCAAGGTGTCACTTCTTCTTTCTTCTCCCACATACAATAAGAAGGTTTCCAGTAAGCCTTCAGATAGGAACGAAGGAGTGTCAAAAAGCATCACAAACCCGAAACCTGATCCCCACTCATACAAGGCTTCTGATACTGACTTTCTATAAATACATGTCCTTTAACCATTTGAATTCATTTAGTTGTTGCCCAGAAGCATTACAATGAGGCCATGACACTGGCTTTGATCCATAGTAGTGCCCGGTTAGTATCAACAGAGGAAAAAGAAAACACATTCCACACCCTGGTTTGTATTTGCAAATGAAGTTCTTGGCAATATGCACCAGCAAGTGAAGGATCTCAGTGGATGGGTCATGCCCTTTTCCTTGTCCTGAGAACCAAGACAAGGCATTGACAGTGATTCTTTTGAGTCATTTTCCTCCCAGAAAACAGCCACTGGCATCCCCCGCCCATCCCTGGGCAGCTGTCGTCTAGTCTTTTAGATGTACTTTCCATGTATTCATGTCTGATAGTCAGTGGGTTACCTAGTCCTCACAGCCAGTCAAGCCTGCCTTGTACATCCAGATGGTTCAATCCAATTATGGTTCACTGCCCTGCTTTGAGGCCCTGTTGATTTTGGGCCTTGGAGCTGGTTCTCAGTATGGGGTGCTAAAAGGACTGGAGAATTCCAGATGGGGAGTTAGCTATGATCTCTGAGTCTTCTCCCTGTTCTACAGTGGATGAAGTTCTCCCAGAACTCCTTGGTCACATAGGTGAAGAGCTGATCCTTTATCACCCATCTGCCCTGTGTCAGGTAAGTAGCACTGGTTTTATGTACATCACCTCATTTCATCTTAACTATAACCCTGTGAAACAAGTAACAACTTTGCCTCTGTTTCTGTTGCAAAGAAACAGATTCTAGTGACTAAGTCTTTGCCCAAGACCTACACTCATGTCTAGTGAAACAAGTCACTTTGAATTCAAACTCCTGTCACAGCATTGCTTCCAGAAATAGAAAGGAAGGATACACATCTGGGGGAGCCTTGAATTTTGGGAACTTGTAACTGAGTACATTTATGACATATATTTGGTATAATGGGAGAAAAATTGCATAAATAAAAATGTTGATAAGAAGTAGAAGCTAACCCCTTAAGTATTTTCAAGTTCATGTTATATAATATGCAAATTTTTACAAAATAACCCTGGTAGACTATCAAAAAACAGACCAAAGAGCTATGGTACATGTGGGTGGTTGTATGTGTGTATGTGTGTGTACACTCACAAATGGACATCTGGTGGCTCCTTACACATAGGTTTCAATGTTCATTAACAGATGAATATAAGCATGTACTCAACAGGTAAAAACGTCACTTTTTGATGCATAGTAAACAAATCCCAAAAAGCTCCTGTTTTTATTTACAGGACAATATTCAAAGATACTTTTACAGGACAAGATTCAAAGATGTAGAAGTATCTTGTGACTTGTATAATTAACTTCTGTGTTTTCAAAACATTTCGTTAGACATTTGAAGTGCATGAAGTGGCAAATTCTGAGTAGGAAGAATCACAAGCCCACACACATCAGTACCTACCCAAATAAACAGTAACTAAGCTCTTGCTAGTCAGGTTCTCTGAACATCCTTATCTAACTACTGCATGTGTTGGGGGGTAGGGATCTGCCCTGCCCAATCAGTTTTGGCAGGGGTGGCTAAAGCCTAGGGAGATGACCTGGTAGATTTGGAGCCAGAGGACTGTCTCCATTCTTTATCTCATTTTTCTGGAACAACTAGAACACAGCAGGACCCAGAGGCAGCCAGTTTATTTTTAGAAAGTGCATCAAGTTCTCTGCAGTGTTCAAAAGACAGGAAGAGAAGAGAACTCACTGGCTCAACTGAAGCTACAAACCCTGCAAAGGGAACCCAGGAGGCCTGGAGCAGAGCAGTGAGAAGAGCCATCTGTCGGGTCAGAGGATGAGATTTCTGTGAAAGGCTGAGCAAGATGTCCACAGTCACCCAGGAAGCGTGTCCTGGCCTGGGGCAGGACTTTTCCTGCTCCCATAGTAGGGACGTCTTTGCTGCTTTCCACCTCTGTAGATAGAGGGGCCTCCTGCTGGGCCCCAGCTCCACTGCACACAGGGTAGGTCCCACATGCAGCCCGTGCTTAGCCCACAAGAAACCCTCTACTAACTACTCTTGAATGAATGAGGGCCTCTACTCCCTCCTCCCTGCAGAGCACAGAAATATGATTTCAATTTCCGGGCATAACTCAAAAGGTCATTGCCCCTTCCCCCTGTGCTGAGTCACCTAAGGAAGTATGAGATCTACTGAACACCTGGCCTTCTAGGTGGATTAAATTTTATCCAGCAGATGTTTAGTGAACACCCACAACATTATATGTGGGTCTACCTGGCAGTGAGACACACTGAGTGGTAGAGATTGTAAATTGGTGGCTCATCCATGAAAGTCATCGATAATAGACCTCAGCCTCTTTTCTGAAGGACCAGAGATGGCCTAAGACCACAGTCACAGCAAAACCCTCCCTGCAGCCTCCACCGTGACTGGAATGGCACTCAGAATGAAACTAGCTGGCATACATGCAGGCCCGGCTTCTGGGCTAAGTTCAGCAAATCAGGGATGAACATAAAGCTCTGGAGCTCTGAAACCATAATTCAGGGTAAAACAAATATCTGGATGGACAATGAGTTCTTTGCCTCCTCGCCCACTGGTGTGGGCCTCCTGATATGTTGGTGCTGTGAACTGGGTGCTTTCTAGCCCAGGAAACCAAGAAATGACACTCACCCCCACAGAACCACGATAAACAGGGGAACTTCAGTGCAGGTAACCCCCATGCTTCAGGGATTAGACTCCTCAAGGCAAGACTCCTCTTCTCATTAGGACCTTGAATCTTTTCTCCTAGTTATCTATCAATCTGTATTGAAGGCTCTGCCCTCCTCCCCCAACCCTTACACACAGACACACACAGTCAGACAGACAGACAGACACACACACACAGCAGGCCCTCCTTAGTGCCTTCCTGTTCAACCTCACCCTAGAAATGGCCCCCTTCCAGTGACCTTGTGAGGTAACCTCTTCCCCTCCTGAAAGACACAGAGTGAACAATTATTTGGAAACTCCATGCCAAGCTTTTCCAACAATCAATCTTCAGCTATCCTTCTCACCAGCAGAGCTCAGTTACCCCCAGAGGCTGTGTCTGTGCTGGAACAGGAAGCCTCTAGCAGTGTCATCAGTTCCTGAAGTGTACATTTCAGAGCTCAAGGGCGATGTGAATAGCCAGAAGCTTATGGGACCTTGGCCAGGAGATCTTGCATTGGCAGCAGAGAGCCAAGAGCATGAGCAAAGAGGAAACAGGCCCTGCACCGTCTTCACAATGCTGCACTGCCATCACCACCCCTCAACATTATCTTTATCATCATTCCCAAACACGCATGAAGCTCCTGATCAATGCAAGCCACAGGCCAGGCCTGGCACACATGACTTCCATTCAGGTAGAAGGACAGTCCAACTGGGGAAAGAGGAGGTCCACATCAATGACAAGCACAATCCAACAGCACCTGGACTCTGAGTCAAATCAATGGTATAGACATTCCCAAGATGACACAAGTTCTGGGAAGCATATTAAAACATAAATTGAAGCCAGGAATGGTGGTACACATCTGTACTATTGGCCCTCTCGGAAGCTGAGGCAGGAGGATCACAGATCTGAAACCAGTTTGGGTAAGTTAACCAGACTCTGCCTCAAAATAAATATAAAAAGGATTGGGGATGTAGCTCAGTACAGAAGTCCTACCTTCAATCACCAGTTCTACAAAGTAGTAGTAGTAATAGTAGTAGTAGTAGTAGCAGTCATAATAAAATTAGTGCTTAAAGCAAAATAGTTTAATTTAATCATGTAGTTGGTATTTCTTATGTAGTCCTTTAGAAGTTAAAATTGAATATTTTGGGTCCAAGCAACAGGGACTTTATCAGATATGATTTTTCTATTTTTTAAAGAAAAACGATATTAAAACATTTTATGTTTTAAATAAAGATGATACTATAAATGTTGAACTTTCAAGTATCACCTTAAAATAACACGTTATCTAACAATCTATGATCTGTGTTTTCTGAATGATCTGAAGACTGCTCAAGGGTAAACCTGAAGAAACAAATGGAACGTACAGAACACTAGCTATACCCTCTCTTCCTTTCAGTGGGGATCCAGGGCCACTTGGAGTGTGGAATACAACCAAGAGCCAGATCCATTTGCCTTTGGGAAACATCAGATGTTCGTGTTATCCAAAATAATCATATCATCTCAAAAGGGTCAACTCAGCAGTGTAGCTATTCTCTGCAACTGACATTTACAAACCTATCAGTTGAGATTCTTTCCCAGCATTGATTATCTCCTGTCCTGCTCCTGCCCTCACTTGTATGGGTCCTGGTCAAGGAAGTCAGCTTAAATGTTGCTTCATCCAGGAAGTTTTTCCTGATCTTCCCCCAACTAAAGAGTGTCCCTACTATTTCCATTCTGTTCTATCACTCATCCTCCTGGCAACCTCACTGTAACTGAGCTACAAGCTCTGCACAGGAGAGAGACTGGTCTCACCAGGGCTCAGCACATGCCTACCACATGACAAGTGTTCAATAACATTCTATGAATGAATGAATGAATGAACAGGCAATCCTTGTGGACCAGGAACTCTTCTCTAGCTTTTTAGGCATGGAGTCCTTAAGGGCCAGGCACACCAGGTTCTTCTTAATTACATGTCTCCCCACACAGATCTATTTTCTTCCTGCTAAAGAGCAATGGCAAACTGACTCTGTTCATATAGGCAGCTCCAGATTTCTCTAGAACAGGAAAGGGAAAACCGTGGCCCATGAAATTAAGTTTTATTGTGCTACATTCATGCTTTCATATATTGTCTGTGGCTGACATTACAACACACAACAACTACAGAGGTAACTAGTGGTGATAGAGGTCTACCAAGCCAGAAATATTTACTGCCTGACCCTTTTTTAAAAGTGTGCTGAGCCTGCCCTTAGAATCTCCAAACAGTTGAGGAAAACTCAGGGAAAAACAGAAGTGGAGACAGAGCAGCAGGTGGTGGGAGAGGCCCTCATATAGAGTGCAGGGGAGGATGAATCCTCTTTCTGGAACAGTGGGTGGGCGGTACTCTCTGGAAGGAGCTTTTGAAACCTCCAGGTGTGCTGAGCACCTGGTTTGGCATTAGACACTGGGAGGAATCACTTTCAGGGTTTGCTGGCTGTGTGATTTTAGGTTTTCCTGCTGCTCATAGCTTCCATTTCTTCTCTTTAAAAGAGAAGCTGCTGATCTTGAGAGGTTTTCAATAAAATGAGCTCTCTGAGAGCTATCCTGTATAGTGTCCGAGGGCCTGGGCTCCCAGGTTTCCAGCTGAGCTTTTGCAGACTCAGGTTGGAATCCTGCCCTCTGCCTCTCGCCAGTTCTGGGGCCTTGGGAAGCACTGAGTGTCTGTATGCTCATTTCCTTATCCCTTGCAAGAGGACGGTGAGAACACGCAGCTGAAGCACTGCTGTGAAGATTAAATGGTACACACAGCACCCAGCACACAGGGTACCTAAGGATTCCTGTGCTCTTACTACCAAATTCTCAACCACAGACCCCAATCTATGGCAGGTGTTTGCCAGCTGTGATTTTCTCCTACCTTTCCTTCGTGACACAATCAGGGGAATCTTCCAGGTGTAAGACTGGTGCTGGAATCCACATGCTTTCCTTGGTACCAACTTGCTGTACAATCTTGGGTCACTCTAGTGATGTCTTTAAATGGCTGAAATGTTGCTTATACAATGAAGGCATAGGTCCAGATTCTGCATCTCCACACTCAATTGGTGATATGACTCTCTGGGCAACCTGATAACACCAGCTTCCACAGCCCCTCCCTTAGGGATTCTGATTTCCAAAACCTTGGAATAGGGGTCTTTTAAACAAGTACCTCAGGTGATTCTTTGGAAAACACTGGGCCCAGCAAACTCTGAGGTCTGTTTGAGCTATAAAAGTCCTGCATGATCTGCTCCCATGACCCATGCCAAGTGTACATGTGAGCATATATGTGTGTGTACATACATGTGCATGCATTGGGGATAGGGATAAAGAAACAGAGAGAGAGAGAGGGAGAGAGAGAGAGAGAGAATTTGTTTGTTTCCAGGCTGTCACCCAGGCATTCCATTTCAGAAAGGTGTGAGGCCATCATCTGGACAGTTCATAATCCTTCTGATGCCCAAGCAGCCAGTGAGTACACGTGACTTGCCTCTCTCCTCTGACAGAGTTTTCTTTCTACAGAAGACAGTGTACTTCCTGAGAGAGCACTGAGCCAGGCCTGCTGCTACATTGGCCAGTTGATTGTTCTGTCAGGCTGTGCTTTTCAGGATTTCTGGACAAGCCACCCCCTTCCCAGCCCACTCATCATGGGAGACGGGTCCAGTGTCAACTTCTGGAGAAGTGCTCTGCATGGCCAGCTAAACCCAGACAGTGTGTGTGTGTGCCACATGCACTCACGCAGAGCGCACTTTTACAAATAAAGAGGTGAATGCCAAGGCCTGCGGAGGCACACAAAACAGTCAGAAAGCTCTGAGAGGAACCCACAGAGGCAGGTTCACTCACCACAGGCAAGAGACAGAACCTGTGGGGTTAGAGAGAGAATAAGTTTTGGAATCAGAAGGCTGTCAAGGAGGCCTGAGCCCCAGGTCTTTCCCTACAGATTGTCAGCCTTGAGGTAAATCTTCACCTGTCCAAGTCACAGTTTCATTCTCTACAAATACCTCCACCAAGGGTCTGCAGAGTTGTTCTGAGAATTCCGTGAGGTCATGGGTAAGCCTATTTTGTAAATAGTGAAACTGCCTTGGTATCATCTACATCACTGCTTGCCAGCTGTCTTGAAAGCTGCACCTGTGCACCGCCAGTTTCTTGTAACTAAACCTAGTTTTTCTCAGGCTCTTAGCCTGTGGAGATGCAAATACTGTGACATCTGGAGAGCCCTTGTGTTATTGTTCCTTCCTGCCTGCTTATAACCTTGCAGGTGAGGACATTAATTAAAATATCAGGGCCCCAAAGCCATGGAGTTTGTTGAGAGAGGAAAGACCCAGAGGGGAAACTTGAGGATGCTCTAGAGACCCAGAAGGCAGCAGAGCCATCCTGGGCCTAAGGGGACAGGGACAGGCACTCTAAGGGCACCAGCTTTGTACTTGTGTACCTCAGTGTGTATTTGTCTGCCTTTGTAATTGCAAATGTGGACTTGGCATGTGTGTGTGTGGTGTGCACACACGGCCTGGGTGCACATGACCCTGCACAGTACTTCTTCTCCAGGAGCTGACAGTGGTGTCACACTTCCTGACCCCTTGCAATGAAACCTGAGCACTGAAAATGCAAAACTGTGGTTTACGCTCTGCTTGTTCCCCAGTTCCTGTCCATCAGACCCCAGGATCTTGGAGAAGAGCGTGGGGAGCAACCACTCCCCAGCCTCTTCCCATTCCTCTTCGGTTCCCCAAGTTTTCCCACATGCATTGTTCTGCAAACCCTTAGGATAAATCTGGACAGACACTAGAGGTAAAGTGTTAAAGACTGCAGAACTAAAACAAATCACAGAGATGCATAGTGCTCCTTCTCTACTATGGAGAGAACTGTAAATCCCTGAGAGGTGAGATGACCAGTGCAAGGTCACATGAGTTACTGTGAATATTTCATATTAATTCCTACAATTAGCACCTGAGGCTTGAAAGAGTTTCGCTTGTGCTCAATGAGGATGGGAAGAAAAGTCAAAGTCAACTCAGGCTGGCATTGTGAATGCTGTCCTGCAAGAGTGCGGACCTCTGAGCTAGTAGTTAGATCATTCAAAAAGGCAATTTTGGAAAATTGGGAGGAACGGGAGTGGGGACTGGTTAAATTCTGAGCCAAGTATCTCTATACTGTCAAATGCACCACTCCAGTAAGCCTCAGAACCCCTGAAGCCTGGGGAAAATCGTTTCTGCCCTCCTCTGAGAAGTCAGCGCTGGCGTAGAAACCACCTAGCTGCCAGGTTGCAGAGCCAGAACCCAAGCCTACGGTTTGACCACTAACCCTACTGTCCTTAGAAAAAAAGTCTGTCTACTCCTCTCCTCCCATTCCCTTCTCAGCTCCTTCTGACAGGGCTTTGTCCCTCTCCACTCACTATATTTGATTCCACCAAGTCTCAGGGATGTGCTTTGACCCTTTTCATGCCCACCTTTGACATTGCCGACCACTCTTCCCCTGGCTCCTGGGCCACCGTGCTCTCCTGGGTTTCCATGTGCCTCCCGGAGGCTCTGTCTCTTTCTCCTTCACCAGTTCTCACTGGGTGGATGCTCCTCAAAGCTGACTCTTGCTTTCTTGGATACTCTGGCTTTACAGAGGCAGTTCCGGATACTACCTCCTCACTGTGATCCCCACTTGTCCGTCCCTCACTCCCATCCTAAAATATATGGGCAATTATCAGTATCTCTTCTCAAAACCAGGATGCCTAAAGCGCCCAAACCTCCTCCCCATGCTTTCTTCTTTTGGTTAATGACACCATTAGCCGCTCAATTTCTCACTGTAGAAACTTATTCCCACACCTCCCCACACCCAGCACTATTACTCTACATCTGATCAATTATAACTCCTGCACTTTAAATCCTTTTCTGGTCTTTTCTTTCCCATTCTTATAACCATCACCATAATTCATGTCATCACCAAACTCCTTGACAAAGTATCCAGGGCTTTGTGGCAAAACCAGGGTAAGAGGCCCCGTTCTCCTTTCTCAGGGTACACTGAGACAGCAGGCTTCAGTCCAGCTCAGGAGGCAGCCAGTCTGATTTTGCAGGCAAGATAACAACCTGGTGCAGGGATGGACAAGAAGAAGCCAGGCCACTCCCTAAATGCATGAATGCGAGTCCATCCTGGAGATGTCTCCCTGCCCATACCCCCTCCAGTAGGGAACTTCAGTCTCCAAAAGGACGTATCTCTCTTTATCCACACCTATCACATACTCATACAATTCATTGCTCTTGCTGAATGAGACAGACAGATTCTATGGGTTCCTAATGCCCCACTTTCACCCCAGGTATTTACACTCCTGTGAAATCCCCTCTCTGGAATGTGGGCAGGAGCTATGAATGGCTTCTAGCCAAGGTGATGAGATTTTATTCCCACAATTAGATTATGTGGACTTCATAACTTCAGTCTCGCTAGAGGACTCTCTCTATTGCCTTCTTGGCCCACGTGCTTCAGTGAGCAAGTGTTACTGCAGAGGGTGCCATGTGGAAGGAACCAAAGGTGGTCTCTGGATGACATTTAGCTCTGGCCCTTGGTCAAATATCCTGCAAGTTACCACTAGCAACTACCCAAGTGAACTTGAAAGTGAATTCTACCGTGGTGAATTCTCAACTGAGATCAAGCCCTGGAAGACACTTCAACTGCAGCCTTGTAAGAGACCCTGAAGCCAAGGATGCAGCTGAGCCCTGCTCTGATGCCTCACTGTCAGATCTGCAGGATAATAAATGCGTGCTGTTTCAAGGTGCTAGATTTGTGATAACTTGTTACATAGCCTGGAAAAAGAATGAACTTGCAGAGGTGAGCTCTGCCTGCTGCAAGTATGCATATATAATGAACAGAGACATACAGGACAAAATCCTGTTGGTCAGCCCACCCTAGTGATCTTTCATGTACATCTCCCCCCACACCAACTTTTCTATCACTAAATGCCTATTTTCCTCTACTTGAAATACCTGCCTCCTTTTCTTGGCCTTCAAAATCTAGATGAAATGTCATTATCACCATGAAGCCTTCCAAGAGTGACCCCTCCTCTTGGATTTTATGGCTCACTGTGTATACCCCTACCCTGCACCAATGATCAGGCCCTGTGCATGACTACCCTGAGGTGTCCCTTATCAATCAGTACTCCACCTCATCCAATTCATTATTTTATTCCCAGGACCTATTAAGGCACAGGAAATCAATACACGTATGTTTAATGTATGTATAGTTCAGCCTAATATACCTCCTCCACCAGGACCACCACAGTCAGTCAAAGAGCTATGTAACCATCTTGATTAGAAGACAAGATCTTGATGTTGCCATGGTAGCCATCTTTAAGACTGTTGTCTTATAATTTTTATGTAAATAGGGAGAACTACCTTCCAAGGACAGCAGATCTAGGTGAATAAAAGGCCCTTTTGTTGTGTTCATAACCAGGATGATTTGGGATATGCAAGCTAACCTGCCACAGGAAAAACGAAATGGAACAGAGCCGGGGGAGGGGACCAACAGAAGTGACACAGACCCTGAGAAATTCCCTGCAGAGGGGAGGCTAAAGATTAAGAGTGTCTAGTGTTCCATTTGAAATTGTTGGCCTTGTTGCAAGGAGAGAGAGACTGAGAGAAACATTATTCATCAATCTGAAACAAATTTGTCTGGGTATCCTTGATATTATCTGGAAACTCTTAATTGCCATGACATAAATTTCTCCTTCTATATATTTTCTGTCAAGTCTGTAATTAACATTGTCTTGTGTACTTTAGAGTGTTTTGTGGGATTATGAATCAGGGCTCTTGGATCATAGGGGCACAGAATAGGTTCAGTGCAAGGGATTCAGTGTAATTCATAAACTGAATAAACTCCATAGACTCAGGAGTTCAGATCTAGAAGTGACCACAAAAGGTAACCACAAAGGAGAAATCTTAAGAAGGGCTTGGAACTTTCCAAAGGCAGGATGGGAAAGCTTGGAGCAGCCTTATCTAGGCAATCTTATCAAGAATTCATGGAGAGAGGCCAGCAGACTTTGAGGCTAGAGTTAGAACACATGTGGCCCTGAACAGACTCTGAGCAAGGACTGAGAAAGTCTCTTCCCACCCACCATCTCTAGGAGAGTTTGACAACAGATTAGCACAGGTCTTCAGCTGAGGCTGGAAACACAGAATGAGGTGGTGTGAGGAGCACTCACAGCCTAAGAGGGGTTGGAAAGCCTCATATTGGCTCACAAATGGATATGCACCTTCCAGGAGAGAAGCTGAGTGTTTCACCAGGTCTACTGGAACTCCTGAGAATGTATTCAGAGACGTTTCTCTGCACTCTCCCCTCAAGTGTAAGTCAGATCCTGGCCGGCAGCTCTGGCTGGCCGCCATCAGAGCCTGGAATGTTGGTGCAGACAGCAGCTCCCTCCATGCTCCAGTACTGCCAGATTTGGGACCTCACAATCTCTCTTGGGTCCAATCCCTTTGGGAACCAGATTATGTGGCCCCGATGGTTCATCACTGGCTATAGGACACTGACACCGGGCTCCCACTGAAGTACCGAGTCCCCACAGATAGCCCTGGCAGCCCCAGCACTGGGCTCTTTAGAGCTCAGCCTGGCAGTTATAAAGGAAAAACATAGCTCCCAACCTGTTAGATGTCAAAGGTACTGAGTTCATGGCAATAATCATCACAACAAAAATGAATGAAGTTTTGAACAAAAGGTAGAAGTTAAAAATTTTTTAGGAAATAAAGATAAGGAGAATAGCTTCTGAATTTCTAGGAGGGCCTTGAATGGGTGGCTATCCAGGTCCTTTGTCATGGGTAATTTATGCAGAAAAATCACAATGAGGGTACAACGTGGATAAAACTATAGTCAACTGATAGGATTACAAGTATACGGGCTTTGCTAGCTAATATTTATCCAGTAATGAAACAAGTTACGTAGCAAGGGTACATGGAAAGATCAAAAAAACTCCTGGGAAGGGAGGAGAGTATGGGTTTAGGTGTTCTGATTACCCAACCTATGCACCAGGTTGTGCTAATTACAGTATAATCCCAAGCTGTTATTTATTGCTAGGGAGGCACGGAGGTCTGTCTACAGCTTTTCCATTCTGAGGCCTGGCTCTCTTCAGATTCACTTCTGGCCTCAATTCTAGTGTTTGTATTTTTTGCGTGTGCTGACTTCCTGGAGGGCCCAATTCCTCTTTGACTGTGTATTAATTTCTATCTAATTTAGTTGCCTATAATAGCAGGACTCTGCATCCTGAGGGTGAGGCCCTGCCCAGAGGGTCAGCCAGAGTCCAAGCCTCATCTATATCTCCTTGCTAGCGCACTCTCCCCTTTATGGGCATCTCACTATTCTCCACCAGCTGGGTCAACTCCTCCTGCCTTTGTACATCACGATAGTTTTAAGATGTGGTCAAAATTCTTCAATATTTCTCCCTTCAACAGCAGAACCTGGTTACCTTCTTCTGCATGCAGGCTGTTCAAACAGAAAAATGCAGAAATGACAATGTGCAACTTTAGATTTGCAAAAGTAATAAAAGGCTTCTCTGCTCTTCTCTCTTCTCCTCTCCTTCCCTCGCTTCTCCTCCCCCCCCACTCATCCCCTCCTCTCCTCTTCCCTCTTATTGGAATTGGAGCACCTCTAGAAAGGAATTATGTCTTGTTTTTATCACTAATACCTAGCACAAGGCCTGACAGTATACAAACAGTAACAATTAATATTTGTTTAATTATTAACTTAATCAATCAACATAGAAAAAGTTTAAATAGCATGATGCTCACTCCCCTCTCCCTCCAGAAATACTTCATTTTTCTGTGAGTTCAATTAAAAGGGAGTTACAACTCACAGAAAATGGCTTACTTCTCCGTTCTCCCATCCCCATTAGCAATTTGTGACCCCATGTTATATTTATCTCTTCTCTAATAAGACAGGAATTTGGAGCTGTTTCTGAAACCATTTCTGAAACACGGCTTCTGATAAGGCAACTGAGGCTCAAAAAAGTTACATAAGCTTGGCCAAGGACACGGACATGACATGCTTAAATCTGCTGCAAATAGAAATATTTCATCTAATTACATGGCTGAACCTTACAGACATCCCGGTGAAGAAGCAAGCTATATAAGAATGAAGTTATGCTGCTTTTTCAGGAAGTTCAAAAACAAGCAAAACTAACCTACAGTGTTTAAAGATACTTACATGGGTACTAAAAGGAAAAGGAAAAGAAAACAAAGAGCATCTCAAAGTCAAGACAGCGGTCTCGATGGGGAGGACAAAGAACGATGAGACAGTGCTCTCGAGGGATTTCAAAGGGATGCTAATGCTTTATTTACTAACCTGTGTGCAGTTATACAAATAAGGGGAAAATGGAGTATCAATTTTCTCATTTTACTCATTCAAAATTAATTTTAAAAGTTCATTCATTTGAACTCATAAGCCCAGAATAAGCCTGGAATAAGGTTGGGAAATGCTTCAGTGCCAATGAAGTAGAGCGGGGTGTAAGCTATTGTGTGGGCCTGTCTCCTTTGGCAGTTTGTCATTCTTCTATCACATAAAGTTTTACAACCTGGGCCTTGAGGTTCTGTGGAGGTGGGAGCCACATGTAGTAGGCAGGACTCGAGGACCCTGCATCAACTCCAGTTTGCTTCTCTGTGTCTATCTGCTGCATGCACTATCCACTGAGAGCTCATGCAGCAAAAGGATTTTCATGCTTAAAGAAAAATGTAGAAAATCCTTGAGGCATCAATTCTTCCTCGAGTCATAGACATAGTATTTAAAAACACTAAATTTACTTTTTTTAAAAAAAGTTCTTCATTGCAGAGTACTCACTGAGATGTTTTTTGGGCCTTCCTTCTGCAACTAGAGCCTTGAGGTCCTGCTTTCTGCCCCCTCAACACTATCCTTTCCTTCTACACCCTCCCCATTTCTATGCTTAGGGAAAGTCTGCTTCCTTGAACACATAGACCAATTCTAGTGACACTGGCTCACCTGTGGTCCTCTTTAGGGGAGCTGTGGCTTCTAGGAGAGGAAGTCCTCCTACTGGGGGATTGGTAGCTGGGCCTCAGGAAAAAGGACCTGGGTACCTGTAGCAGCCATGACACTCTGAATTCCACAGAGCTGAGCCGTGTGCTGTCTTGTCTGATGTCCTTGTTCCAAACTAACCTGCTGCCCTTGGGTGTCTCTAGCTTGAGACCTCCACCCTCCCCTTGGACCTGCTGGCTTCCAGAGTTTCTGACATTGGAGTCTTCCAATATTCAGGCTGCTTGATCTCTGCCAGAGGGAGCTGGGTGCAGTGAAGTTCTGTCATGTGACTTCCCAGAGCCATGACTGCCCAGAGCTAAAAGCAGCAAGGGAAATCCCAGGGCACCAGAATAGATGGGGTTTGCTTAACACGGCTGCTTAGTAGCTGGGGACATGAACGCATGCTTACTGGTCAGCCAGCACTGGCCCAGCTCTCCGTTTAGAGAACAAGCTCCCTTCAGGGAACCTGGCCATTGCATGACTCCTTGGCTACATTTGAAGTCATGAGCAGGGTGGATTATCTAAGAAGAGGCAACTGTTCCTCTTGGCCTCACTCCAGCACTTCATTATTAGAAACAGTGAAGACTGTTTAATGAGTTATTACTACATTCTAGATATTCTGTTGAGACCTTGATGTACATATTTGAATCAATTCAAGTCAATCATATCTAAATTTTAAGTAATATGTCCTCCCATTTTATCAACATGTTAATACATGATGAGGTTAGGTAACCATCAGGACCACCCAATCGATACAGATGAACCCAAGTCTGAACGGCCCCATTCAACCTGCTGAAGTATCAACAGAAATCATACTACTTTGCATTCAGGGGAAGCCCCCTCTTGGTCACTATTTATACACCCCAATATCCTCTACCACTCTACCACGCCTTGTCACCAGCCTTACTGTTTTCAGCTCTCTGTTCTTCCTTGTCTTCACCAATTCCCCAAACTTCCTCTTCCAGGAGATAGCTTCAGGTCTAATTTCTCTTTGGTTCCCATGTAGAGTAAGTATTTACAATAAGAGGACCTCCATGAGCTCTCATGAAATCAAATTTGAGGGGCCTTCATTCAGGTCTCAAACTCTTGGGACCTCCGATAAATGTGTCTACATCCTTGGGTATGGTTCAATATTTGGTGATCCTAATGATATCTCTGCATTGCCAGCGATGGATAAAATTTTGCCTTGTGATCTGTATGCCCTGGACAAGTTCTTAATCTCATTGTGTATGTTTCCTCATCAGCAAAATGGTGATAATATTTGTGTCTACTTCTCCACCTTGTTGTGAAGATTGAATTAGTCAACAATGTAAAGCAATTTAAAATAGTGCCAAGCGCAAGCTTGTAAATCATTAGTTACTACTTTGCCATTTTATTACTCATACTAAGGCGGGAAAGTATGCAATGAATTTTAGAAAGAATTTTATCATGAAGGTAAAAGTTTTAAAGTGCTGCTGCCAAAGGGTTCATCCTCAAATTTGTGAGGCACAAGTGGGCCCAGCAACTCCCACCCACTGAACTGCAGGATAATCCACAGTAAAACACCAGAAGGCAATGGGAGATAAGAGTTAAAGGACTGGGGTGTCATCCAGTTAGCTGGTCTTTCTTAAACTGCCAAAATAGATCCTTTAATTAGCAATATTTCTCCTTTCAGGATTTTAAAGAGATTGAATAACAAACAGTTGAAGCTTTTAAATAAGAAAAACAGCATAGGTTTTTAATAAGAAAAGCAGCATTGATATTATGATTGTTTTTCCAAAAGCTTCATTCCTTCCTACCTCTAGTCTCTTTGCTCCACTTCCCAAAGACATAGATTGGCTCTGGACTTCTGGAAAATCAGACCCTGTCTCCACTGCAGATTGTCTGACTACCACCATTGCAGGCCCTAGTCTTAGGGAGGGGTGCCTAGAGGACCTGGTGATTCCTGAGAAATAGGAAATAAAGGACCTAAGCTCTAACTTACTGGCTAGTGAGTTTCCAGTCTCTCCAGGAAGGAAGGAAGAAGACAAGAGGAACTGAATTTCAGAAATGGAGCTGGGAATCTGAATATTCCAAAGGCTCAAAAGTGTGCAGGGTGGAGTACCAGAAAGCAGAAAGCTCCAAAGAGAGGGAGGGATCTGCACAGGACCTTCTGGAGTCTTCAGCTGAATCCTCCTCTGAGCCAACATGTAGGGTGGAGAAAGAACCACCCTGCAGTGCTACAGCAAAGAATTCCTTGGGCCTCACAGAGCTAGGAATAGCCCCTATTTGCATCAGCCAGAATGCACAGCCTTAGAATACACAGGTCATTAGGTAAAGTACTCAAAAGGGTACTTGCCTCATTAATGTGAGAGATGAAATTCTGCTCTAGTTACATCTAGCAGAGCTTACAATTCCCAAAAGATCAAACTCTTTTTTAAGTAACTATATCCTGAATAAAGGTCAAGAATATATATAGAAATACAAAAACATCTGACACCTAGGGATGTAAAATTCACAATATCTTAAATACAATAAGAATAGTATCAGATATGTACAAAGAAGACAACTTACATTGAGAAAAATGTGTCAGTTACAACAGAGCCAGCACTGACTCACATGACAGATTTAATGCACAAGGGCATTGCAAATTTTGTTGCACTATTGGAATGGCTAAAATCTGATACACTGACCACGACAAATGCTGGAGAGGATATAGAACAATAAGAACTCTTCATTCATTCATTGCCGGTGAGAGTACAAAACAATACAGCCACTTTGGAAGACAGTGGCAGTTTCTTACTAAATTAAATACATTCTTATCCATTCAGAGGACCCTGGCAGGCCTGCAAGACAGCTGGTGATCTCTTCCCCCACCCAGAGGGCCGGGACAGGCCTGGGAGAGCACTGGTGACCCCTCCCTCCATAAGAGGGCCTGCAAGAGCCCTAGTGACACAGTAGGGCCCCAGCTGGGGCACACACAATGGACAGGTAGGTCTAGCAGTCTGGAAAAGTCTAAAGCAGCAGCAGCAATAAGAGCCAACAGTTGGTTCACAGCAATTATCCTAGGCTAGTCAACTCAGGAAGCATGCAGCCATCACCAACCGACTCTGCAGGAGGAATTCAGGTGACTGTTCCCTCCCCTACACTGCAAGACCCAGTGCCTGGGGGAATGCCAGTCACACAGTAATACCCTGACTCAGGCGCACACAATGGACAGGCAACACTAGTGAGATTGAAAAGATCGAAATATGAACAATCAGGTGGTAAGTTAGGCAAACTAGCATTGTGCTTAGGGACAAAAACACATGGAATAGAGCCAGGTGGGTGGGACCGTCCACTTTTTTATTTTTTGCTTTTTCTTTCTTTTTAAATTAATTTTATTTTATCTTGATTTTTGGTTTTATCTTACTTTATTTTACTTTTTTGTCAACTTTTTCTTTCTCTACTTTTCTTCTTTTATTTTTCTTCTCCTTTCTTTCTTTTGTTTTCTTTTTTCTCTCTTTTCTAAATGACTGGAGAGAATTCCAGTCACATAAAACTAATACCAACCCTTAAACCTAAAGACCAAGTTCAGATAATCCCTCAAATACTCCTTCATTATTTCCTTTCTACTCCCTTCTCTGAAAGAACTCAGACTCCCCAAATTCAAAGACCCAATCCAAAAATGGTAGCTGAGATGAATAAACACTTCTCAAATGAAGAAATACAAATGACAAACAAATATTAGAAAAAATGTTCAGCATCACTGGTCATCCAAAAAATGCAAATTAAACACTAACATTCTGTCTCACCCCAGAAAAAAATGGCTATCATCCAGAAAGCAAGCAATACCAAATGCTGGCAGGGCTGTGGAGAAAAAGGAACACTTTTCCACTGTTGGTGGGAGTGTAAACTGGTACAACCACCATGAAAATTCCTCAAAGGTCCCATTCAACCCAGCTATTACCCATCTTGGTATTTTCTCAGAAGAATTGAAAACAACAAACCATAGCGATATATGTGCACCCATGTTTATAATAGCACAATTTGTAACAGCTAAATCTTGGAAACAACACAAATGCTCACTAACCAAGTAATGGATAAAAAAGACGTGGTATTTTTATACAATGGAGTATTACTCAACTATAAATAAGGATAAACATGAGACTTTTATAGGTAAATATATGCAACTTGAGACCATACTCATAAGTGAAATTAATCAGACTTGCATGTGTGAACATCGGATTGTCCCTCTAGTGTAAAAAACTGAAAGAGTAAATAAAATTCAAAATGTACAATAGATATTGTGAAAGTGGAAAGAAACTGCTCAAAAGGAAAGAACAACTAGGGTGGGGGAAGGAGAAAAGAAAGAAGGGAAAGAAATATAGATATAGAAATAGATATATAGATATGTATATATAGATATACAAGATAAATAATTATACTACTAATATCTGTTAGTTCATTGAAAAGAATGGTTTGTGCTTTTATTGTTTGATCAAATTTTCATGTCTATATCTTGTAATCTGAGTAACTACTCTGAAGATAACAATATGCAATATATTAACCATTATTAATCTCCTATTATTTTGTTTAGAAATTCTTTCTTTAATGTTTAAAAAAAATTTTTGTAGTTGCTTAATATTTTCTTTTTTTCTTCTTTTTATTTTAAAGAGGATAAAACAGAATAAAACCAATTAAAACAAATCAGTGTAAGAGATACAGGACTTCAAAGCATTACAAAATCAACAATAGTTACCATAATGCTTTTTGATGTCTCCAAAATAACTGCAGATAACTTTGGACATAGTAAAAATCAAACAGAACAGAATAGAATAGAAATAACAAAAACAAAACAGTGAATACAGTGAAGGCCTTCAAGACAAGCCAATAGTATATCCAAAATTGCTAACATAATATATCTTGCTATCTTTGAAATAGCTGCTCATGCCATCGGATTTGACATAATCAAACAAAAGAAAATAAAACCTAACCCAACAAAATGATGGAAATTATATAGGACTTCCAAAACAAGACCATAGGGAATCGACAATAGCTGCAACCCTCAGAAGGAGACCCCCCGCCAGATGTCACACTGTGTACCACTATCCTCTGAAACTATGATCAGACCACTGACCCTAGACCTGCAATGTGAGTGAAACAACAAAGCAACACAGGCATTTCACCTCCATAGCTATCATCACAGCCTGTGTTTCTCTGGATAAGCTGGTCACTTACGGCCAGGGGTAGGGGGAGGAGGTTGGTTCTTCTTGTTTGCCAGGCTACACTCCGGAAAGGGCATGGGTCTGTCTGCTCCTGTCCAATGGCAGCCTGTGCCAGACTGGGCTTGCTTGCTTTGTTCTCTCTACCCCCAGTCTGCGAATGGCATTGTTTATAAATTCTTTATCATCATTTTTATTCTTTTTTCTTTTTAAAATTAAATAAATAAATATATTCTTACCATGTGATCCAGCAATCTCACTCTTGGTTTACCAAAATGAGTACAAAACTTAAACTTATGCACATACAAATTTTTTATTGGTTTATGTTATACATAATAATTAAATTCATCCTAGAGAAATACATATATATAGATAGACAGATATAGACATATATTTCACATACAGATTTACACATGGGTGCTAATATGGCTTTATTTATAATTGCCAAAACTTAGAACAACTAATAGTCCTTTGGTAGGTAAATGGATAAGTTGTGGTACATCCAGACAATGGAATATTATTCAGCACTAAAAATAAATGCACTATCAAGCCATGAAAAGACAGAGAAATCTTAAATCCTATTGTTAAGTGAAAGGAAGTACTCCAAATTTGACACATGCTGCCTCTACCTTAATTCTCCCCAAAAACATCACAGAAAAAGAATAAAAAAGGCAAATATCCATAATGACAATGAGAATGGAAGAATAAACGGCAGTTGGTGAGTAGGATCCACATAGTTTTGGAAGTTGAGAAACAGATGAGTAACAATTGACTTAGCAGACTTCAAATGACTGAAATTAAAGTTGGAGAGGGAAGAAATGAGGAAGAAGCAAGTTGAGCAATCCAAAATCCTTGGGAAGGTTTAAGACACAGAAGTACCAGACATCTCCATCTCTGGTAGAGGACAGCAGGGGAAGACCAGAGACTCCATAAAAAACTGTCAGAAACAGCAGCTACACCCCATAGCCTCTTCCGAAGCCTGCGCTGTCTGCCAGCCACTGCTGTCTCACCTAAGTGGCACACAGGAAGTTTGCTCTCTGCAGAAGGTGAGCTGTAAAGGCTCTAGGCTGTGAACAACGATGACAACTAAGGAGACGGTTGAGATTTTCTACTCTGAAAAGGAGGTTAGGTGAAAGTCCACACATTTCACATGAGTCAGGCTTACGTCTCTAGAATTACAGATGGCTAAAAGATTGCTTTTGGGAAAACTGAGCAGTCAAGAGGAAAACACATACAGATGTCCACATCTGTGAGTCTTCCCATCAAGAATAGGGCTGCCCAGCACTCGGGAGGCTGAGGTAGGTGGAGCGTTGTGAGTTCGAGGCCGGCTTGGGCTACAACGCGAGTGCAAGACCAGCCTGAGCTACACAGTGCGACCCTGCCTCAAAAAAACCAGGGCCGGGAGTTTGGCTCAGCAGCTTATGCGCCTGTCAGGCAGGCGCAAGGTTGATGAGTTCAATCCCCGGTGCCGCAAAAAAAAAAAAAATAGGGCTGCATACAGAGAAGGCTGGATGACTGTTAGTAGGACTAGTGCACTGATGGAGGTGTCTAATTAGTATTTAAGTGACCCTTCCACAATAAGAATCGACAGCCAAGGGTCACCTGCTTTCTGAGGAAAGCCTTAGAATAAAAGACAGGGATAAAAACACAGAAACAAAGGAAAGGAATTTGAATGAGAGCACAAGGAGAATAAGAAAATGACAGCAAAACTGGCAGATAAAAAAATTTTTTTGGCACCAACTCATGACCTCGAACTTGTGCCAGGCAGGTGCTGTGACAGGTAATATTCTGAGTGATAAGAGATAATGCATCTGTGACATAGGAATGGGAAACTAAAACAAGAAGTATTTTTATGAACTTTTAAAAGTTGAAAAATTGATAGCAAAAAATTAAAAATTCACTTGAAAGTATAGAAAGGATCTTCAGAAATTGATTCATAAAATTGAAGAAAAAGAGAAATGAGAGAAAGAGATTGACTTTTGAGGATTAGTCCAGAGGTTCAGCATCTGAATAACCAAAATCTTAAAAGACAAAATTAAGGAAAACAAATATTTTAAGGAAATAATAAAGGAAAGAATTTCCATAATTGTGAAATGAAACTTTCAGAATAAAATGACCGACACAGTGAATATTTACACACACACACACACACACAAAAATGCACATACATACATAGACTAAGGTGAGAATTTCAGAACATCAGAAGAGAAGCCTGAAAAAGGAAGGGAACAGGAGGAGAGATCACATACAAAGGATAAAATCAGTAAAACATGAGACTTTCCAACAATTCTAGAGGCTAACAAAAAGAAATAAGAAATGCCTCAATACTCTAAAGAAAAATGATTCTAGTGTAGAATTTTATGTCCACCCAAATTTAATCCAACATGAGGTAAAATAAAGGTACACATGTATGTGTAGGATCTATGTGTAGGGTCATGAACAGTAATCAGACAACTATTTCCTCCTCCCCAAGTACTGTACTACTAACTAGGGAAGACTAGTTGCAAAAGTTAGGAGATGCTACAGCCATGCTGGTCTCTAAGGGCCAGGATGCTAAATGTTTCACAATTCATGGGACAGTCCCTTGACAGAGTTGTCCTCTCCATAATTTCAAAACCATATGCTTAGGAAATAGTAACTTAGACACTTTTTTGGCTTTCACCATGAGGCTGATTAGGCTTAAAGTTGGGAGAAGAGTACAGAGAGCTCTGGGCATTGGATGGCGAGGTGGGGAAGGTAGCTGTATGAAGACAGTGGAAGACAGAGAATAGTACAGGAGAAAAAACATAATGACTGACTGAAACAAACACGTATTTGATAGGTGAGTCTGCAGAACAAGTTGCTTTTGGTGATATCTGTATTTCTAAAGGGCTCTATATAAACTGTTCTATGCTTGAGTTCAGGACATGCTGCCTGGACCATTGCCACAGTCCCCCTTCCCATCTCCCAGTTTCCAGTCTCACTTCTGGCCCTTCACCTCCCACACAGTTACAACAGTTATCTTTCCAAAACTCCAAACTGATCGTCTCACTTTTCTACTCAAATTTTCAATAGCTCCGCATTCTCTGGAGTGAACACAGCCAGCTCAGTCTCTTCCCGCAGGCTGAAGCTCTGAGGCCTGCTTTGGGAGGCTTTGTCCTGTCATCCCCTTTCAGGAAGCATGACACTTGGGCATTCTTGTTTCCCAGAAGCCCATGAGTTCTTCCATGGAGTTTCACTGGTAGAACTCAACCCTGTTTGGCTCTCCAGAGCTGGTCAAAGAGGTCAGCACAAGCACATGGCAAGAATTTTCTTGCACTTACTGCATAGCAGTGACTTCTCTTCCATGAGAAGGCTGAGCACAGTGGGACCACAGATTCGCCTGTTACTACAATTGAGCAAAGGTCCCACAACATGTTAGATGTTCTGGAGCAACTGAGTCCTTATGGTCTTTCTGAGTCACAAAGACCACTGTGACACTGGGTTTAGCAGAAGCTATGGGCAAGTCCCTTGCAGATTGTTTGGCCCAATGTCAGCAGTTTGCAGATGAGAAAACTAAAGCCAGCGAAGACCAGTCCCTTGCCTGAAACTACTAGGCCACCACACACACCAGAATAGGACATCATTTTAGCACATTTTTGGTTACTGTAAGAGCATAGCTAAGATTGGGTACATTATAAACACTATATTTAGCTCATGGTTCTGAAGGATGAGAAGTCTAAGAGTATAGCACTGGAATCTGGAGGGGCTTTTGTACAGCATCATCCTATGGTAGAAGGTAGAAGGGCGACAGAGTGTGAGAGTGAGAGTGCAGGAAGAGGCCAAACTCATTTTAATGACAGATCCACTTTTGCAATAATAAACCCACTCCTGAGCTAATGACGTCGGTTCACTTATGAGCACAGACTTCATGACTCAGTCGCCTCCTATTACACCCCATTTCCCTAAACTGTGGCACTGGGGATTAAGTTTCCAACACATGAACTTCAAGCAAAGCCTCTAATCCCCAGGAGATGTGGATTTCTGGCATCTGGGCCAGTGCTTCCCAGATCTCACACAATATGAAATAGCACTGATCATAAAGTGGGGGTTTCAGCACTTTATGGCTTAGATATGATTGGAGTTTGTACCCCAAAGATTCATGAGTTGGAAGCTTGATTCCTGGTGAGGTTGTAAATGCTGGTGATACCTTTAAGAGGTGGAACCTTGTAGGAAGTGGTTAGGTCACTGAGGATGCTCCCCTGGGAAGTGATTAACATAGCTATCCTATGATTGCAGTCATGCTCCAGCTTCCTGTCTTACAATGTCCTCTTTTCCATATGCTGTGCTGCCATTGTGATGCCACTCACCATGAGGTCCTTGCCAGGGATAAATTGATGCCAGCACCATATTCTCACCATGTGAGCTAAATAAACCTGTTTTCTTTTTAGTTATCCAGTTATGGGTATCTCATTATACTGATGGAAAATAGACTAATAAGTTGTCCAACTTTCCCTCCTCTCCAGTCCAAGAGCTGCAATCAGGGTACAGGATGGAAGAAACAGGAGACAAGGGTGGAAAGTGATTTGAGGCTGACAACAGAGGATCCTGAGTGTAGACCTACAGGCTGTGAGAGTTTCTGAAGACAGACTGCTTGAAGCAGGGCTTCAGACTAAGAGAGACATGAAATGCAGGCCATTAGGGACCACAAGGGGATGATACTTCTACCACCGTAGGTGATCTACCCTTGGCTTATGGATGCCATGTCTAGTGGTATACAGGGAAGAGGATGAATAGCTCTCACCTGAACAGAAAGCCTTTTCCAGGAAGTCTTTCAGCAGATGGAAAAATTGAAAAGGAAGATCCTGGATAAAGCGCAGCCAGGAAATTTGCCCCTGGATTCTTCAACCTGAACACAGTAGGGTCAAGAAGTCAAAGAGGTGGTCTTGGAACACTGATGACAGTAATGGCTCCATCACTGGAGTTTTGAGCCCAGAGCCAGCCCCTGGGAACTGGAGACAAAGCTTACCCACCAGGGGTGATGTGGGCTGTATCAAGAGTATTCAGAACTAGTACTCTGTACTTGGCTTCTGTTTTAATTGTCTTAAATTCATTTCCCTCTTATGCCTTTAAATTTCAGCAGTACACCTTCTGAAAATATCCAGCTTTGCTCAGTTGGCTCTGGAAAACCAAGGATGGCCGGAGGTACCTACACTAGGGGCCATCTTCAGAGGACCTGCCTCCTGGGGACAGGAAATTGCAGGGCCACTTGAGCAAGGGAGGGCTTCTGGGGGATATACAGGAAAAAGCTGCTTGGTCACGTACAATTCCTGATGTAGGATTCTCCTTCCAGAGTAAAACCTTCCAGACTGGAGATTTTATTCAGGGAATTGAGAAATCTGTTACCACTGCACTCTGAGCAGAGGCATCAGTTCTTGGACGGTTTTGTTCTATAGACTAACAATTCCATTGATTTTATTACTATTCAGCCACAATTTCTTTTTCAAAATCTGAAACAAAAACATAACACACTAACAATGGTCTACTAAAAATGCACAAATTAGCCGGGCGTGGTGGCACACGCCTTTAATCCCAGCACTTGGGAGGCTGAGGTAGGAGGAGCGTTGTGAGTTCGAGGCCGGCTTGGGCTACAACGCGAGTGCAAGGCCGGCCTGAGCTACACAGTGTGACCCTGCCTCAAAAAACCGGGGCTGGGAGTTTGGCTCAGTGGCTTAAGTGCCTGCCCTGGCAGGCGTGAGGTTGTGAGTGCAATCCCCAGTACCACAAAAAAATAAAAAATAAAATAAAAAATAAAAATGCACAAATTGTCTTTCCATATCCTGACCTAATAGTCTAAAAAAGAAAAAGACAGGTAAATTTGTCTCATTGAATCAATGTGAGTAATCTTTTAAACTAATTAATTCAAACTAATTCCAAGTGTAGACTTACTGGTCTTATGTTTCTGGTCGCCCTTTATCCTTGTTAAATCTGCAACGTGTTCAAGATTTTTCACTCCCCTGGAATGTCATTTTGTAAGACTTGACCCCCTGCTTCCTAGCTCCTCAGGGTTCTGGCTATCTGTGTTCCTGTCATATGTTCCCGCCTTTACCCTTCTAGCTATGCTGCTCAGATCTCAGGCAGGGAATTACCAGGGCTTGCTTTCCTGATCCTCTGACAGACCTATTGAATCAGAATCTGGGAGTAGGATCCTGGGAATCTAAAATTTTAACTAACACCCCAGGTGATTTTAATCATATGTTCTGAGGACCAAGATGAAGATACTACTACTGTACTGAAGAATCACCTTGGTTAAACAAACACATAGATTCACATGTACACACACACACACACACACACACACACACAAATTAACATTTATCATTTATTAATGATCTCCTTAGTGCTAGGGTCTTTACTAACATTACGTACTTTAATCCTTTTGCTAATTGCAGCAGGGAAGCATCTCTGTTTTAATAGTTAAGGAAACAGAGAAATCACTTGCCAAAGGTCACAGAGTTAGGAAATGGCAGTGCAAAGTCCATTCGGCTCCCAGGTCCTCTCCCTTCTCACCCTCACTGCCTGTTGGCTTTTGAATGGAAGAGAGAGCAGCCCAGGAAAAACTGAGCATTTGGACTGCTTCAAAGAGCCATCCCCTTTACTGTCTCCCTCTCCAGGCTGTTCAAGATTTTTCACTCCCCTGGAATGTCATTTTGTAAGACTTGACCCCCTGCTTCCTAGCTCCTCGGGGTTCTGGCTATCTGTGTTCTTACTGAAGTCTATCATTTTCCAGATACCTGCTTCCTGTCTGTGCCTCCCTGTCTTATTCTTGGCAGGCAGGGAGATGGGGGAGTCACCTCTCTCCTTGTGGCCCTCCTTCATCTTGTCCCTTGTGAACCTGCCTAGCTTATAGAGTCACACTGGTTTTGTTAAAAACCATCCTATCTCTTCTGAGAGTCTAAGGATGAGTCTAGACCGGGCACTTTCACATATGGAACCTCTGATCCTCTTGAGCATTTGCTATACCTGGCCGTGATTTCTCCAACTCCAGCCTGTGTGGCTGCCATGGCTGCCGCAGAAGCAGAGGCTGAGCTCCTGGAGTAAGGGATCTGAGTCAGGGGGGCAGACTCTGCTGGTGGTACAGCCTCGGGGCAAGTCGTCCACTGCACTTTCCAACAGTTCCATGCCCTCTGCGAGAAGTGTTAAGCATCTCTGCAGTCAGAGGCTCCGGCCCAGGATGCTTGCCTTAGCCTGGGGGAAGTGCCTTGGGAACCAGCGGGGCTGTGGATCAGGAAGGATAAATCTGCCTCAGCAATAAGGATAGTAATGTGGAAGTCCCAGGCAGTTGTCCCCAGTTCTTTGAGAAGAGCTATAAAGAGCAGCACCAACCTGCTTAGAAGTTGTCACATTTGGGAGCATTATGAAAAATGAAGAGAGGGAGGTCATATTTGCTGGGAACAGAAAAGAGACTGTGACCTCAGGAGGGAAAGAGACTTCCCTACCTGGGTGAGAGGTAAGGTTAAAGGCAGGCCACAAGAAGCATTTGGGGACAGAGGGGAGGGATGTCCCTGTAGCTAGAACTTCAACAACTAACTTCAGAGTCACAGTGACAGCAACACATGCCTGCAGGGGTAATAGACAACTGCAGGAAATCCTGAGGTGGCAGTTAGGAGGCAGGTACTGGGGGCAACAGGGCTGGCAGCCTGTGTTCCACTTTATTAAGGGACGTGGTGGGGGTGGGGCAAAAGGCACTGGAGAGCACTTTGCTGTGAGACAGCCTGTCATCTAGGACAGGGGCTGGCAAACCACAGCTGGTGGGCCGAGTTAGTCCTGTATGCATTTGCATACAGCCTGCCAATACGAAAGAATTTTAGATGCCTGGGGAAAATCAGAAGACTAATATTTCATGATACATGAAAATTAAAAGAAATGAAAATTTTAGTGTCCACAGACCAAGTTGTATTGGAACATAGTCATGCCCGCTTCTTTATATATTATTGCCGGCTGTTTTTAGGATGCAACAGCTACGTGGTTGCCTGTGGTAGACTCCAAGTAATCTAAAACATCTAAAATCTGAACTATACAGACCTTTATAGAAAAAGATTGCTGGTCCTTGGTCAAGAAAACTCCTCATGATGTCCCTAGCAAGTTTGTCTAATTGACTTTCATAGCAGTGAGATCAGAAACTCACTGACACTGCGTGGCTGTGCGTCAGCTCCTCACCTGCCCTTTCCTGCAGATCCAGGACTGCTGACTACTTGACGTCACCACCTGCCCTTGGAGTAGGGGCAGCCCTGGTCTCCCAGGAGAACACAGTCATGTTAGGAAATGTGAGCAACTCCTGGTCCAGGGGAGCAGGCCTGGGGGCTGGCTCTGGGGCTCAGTGATTGAGGAACATCTGAAACAGCAGCTTTTGAGAAAGGCCACTCCCCTGCCATGCAAAGTCCTCTTTATTCATCATCACCATTATTAGAAATGTGCACATCCCAGCAAAACCAGCAGGTCATACATTTACAAAAGCGCCTGCCACGCTGGAGCAAGAGAGTTCTGGGCCTGTTCAACGTGAGATTCCAATTCCTGGTACAGGGAAGAGGTTCAGTGAAAGCACAAAATGCCTTCATTGTGTGCGAGTCGCTGCAGCCCTCCAGAACAGTGTCTTTCATTCTCTGCCTACCCCCAGCAGAGGGGTGGGGAACGAAGCCCGAAGTTCTGGGGAACAGTGTGAGTTAGCACTACCTCAGGATGGAGGCTAATTAGTTGTCTAGTGGGAACTGTGATGATATTGCAACCCCCAGGCCAACGGGCAGTCCGCCAAGACACTGCTGACCGACACCCTTGGCTCCCAGGCCAGCAGCTGGGCCTGGTCCACACCATGTTGGCCATGTGTGCTTTGTAGCAGGCCAGGCAGCTTTGTGGGCTGAAGGCATGTTACTCAACCTCCCTAAGCCATGGATCCTCATCTGTGAAGTGGGCCTGGAGGGCAGAGACTATCACACTTAGCTGACTAAACTGTCATGACCATCAGCCATAGTATAGGTGACACCATTAACCAGCCTTCATAAGTCTCAGTAACTTGTAGTTAGCATTATTTCCTTCCTGATACCCATTAAAGTCAAAGAATCGATGGCATATAAACGTTGGTGCTTTAACATTTAGGAATGCTAGGAATTTAGTTTAACTCCTCAAGAATATTGTAAATTCCCAGAGGGCACAGAATATCAAGTAATGGATACATGTGTAAGCACCCGATACAGGGCCTGGTGCTTAACAGCACACATTTTTTTTCTCTTACTTCTTCCTAACTCCAAAGTCAGTGTTAGCACTGTCTGCTCTGGACTCATGAGGAGAATACTTGACCTTTGGCAGCTGGTGAGCTCACGAGAAAGGAGGAGGCATGCTGGATTTGAACCTCAGGCTCCCAAAGCCCTGCCTGTCCCACTGTATCACCGCCCTACTGCCTCCCTCAGAAGGGATCTGCACCTGGCATTCTTGCCTCCAGCTGGAACTCAGAGAAGAGGTTGCAAGTACGCTCTTGGGGCCACAGAGCCCAGAAATGCAGCAGAAAGCCCCTGGGTTAACATATGAAAGGGGGCTGTGCTTATTCAGCCATATCCAAAATTCTGAAGGCAAAACAAAGAATCATTTTCCTTTCAGTAATATCTAAAGTAAGGTGGAAAACAAGCCTGCTGAAAAGTGTGCTGCCAGAGCTGGAGAGAGAAGGGACTCGGCTCTGTCCACACTCAGATCATGTGAAGGCCTGGGGAACAGATGTACATGTTGCAGGAAGAGGACAAAGGACACAGGGATGATAGGCACACCGAGGTGACTTAAAAGCCAGGAAGAACCACCAAGGAGCTTGTGGCCCGGGAACATGAAGGATCAAGGTGTGGCAGGCATAGCAGCAAGTTGCCAGCCAGCCATTCACAGCCCAAACACTGCTTCTCCCAGCCTGGCTGCACATGAGCCAATGTAAAGATTCTTTTCATACGAGTGTTTGCCTCACTGTAGTGTTTATTTAAGGATAAGATGACCCCAACTTCTGCTATATTTAGTACATGAAAATCTACAGGTGTTTGACTCCAGCAACTGCTACAGGTTCTGCTATTAGTTTTCTGAGTACCCCTCCTTCTTGGTTTCATTGTACCAGAGCCACAGGTGAGGCAGTTTCCTGACTTGCAAAAGCCCTGCGCCACCACTCTCCAGCTCCCAGGGAGTTTAAAATATCCCTGCATTACATGACTTCTTAGTAAAGGGTTTGGGGAAAAGCTGTTTCAATTTCAAGACTAACTGAAAACTTCTTGCCAAACACAATAGGCACCTAATTTTAACTTGGCTTAATTTTTATTTCTAACTAATCAGTTTACTCAGTTGCTTTGGCATTCTCACTCCTCTTCAACAGCTCCTATTGGAAGGCAGGCTATTTTCTCCCCTGTGCCTCTTCCGTGTGCCACTCTATAAAATGTAAGATAAAGACAAAGAATAATGTTGGGCGACTAAAAGTCTAAGTCTAGCGTCAGATACTCCAGAGTTCTGTGCTGGCCCTGCCAGGTACCTAACATGTTAGTTTCCTTGTCTCTAAACAATTGTCCATCTCAGAGTTGCTGGGAGATTAAATGCTGTGGCTTAGCACAAGACTTGGCACTTGCTGAGTACGCCCCAAACTTGTCAGCACCCACAGCCAGGCCCCCCAACATGATTCACAAAGGGAGGGTTGTCTGAGAAAAGCTGCTGGCTTGTTCAAGGAATTCCTGCATAAGTGGAAACGGATCTATTACCAGGCAACTCAACACCTCCTTGGCCCTTGAGAAGGGCTGGCATAAAATTTTTTACTTGCACACCATGTAGGCTTCAGAGTGCCTTCAGGGTCATAAGAGCAAGAAGAACTAGCTGTGCAGTCAGATCTTTGTGCACAAGCCCAGCCTCTTAGGAGATGTGGAGCTGTGGACAATTCAGAAGCACGCTATGCTCTGGTTCCTTGTCTGTCCAGTGGGAAAGTGGCTGCCTATCTCAAGTTCCTGAAGTCCACAAGCTAACATGCATGCAATGTGTACTTGATGAGCCCTGAAGTCTTCATCAAATACAAGGAATTCCATTTCTCACAGCTTTAGTTTCTAACAAATCCTTTGAGCAAAGCCTTATGTATGATCCACGTAGAGGGGATGGATTAAAATTATCTAGAATAGTCTAGCCAAAGTCATTGGTATGCTGCTGGTCTCCATGTCTCTCCCCCACACAGTAAGCCTGGGATACCTTCTTCCCAGGCAAGCATCAGAAAAAAATGCAGGTGACCCATGCTTCTCATACCTTTCCTCTAATGAAAACAGCCTGCAAGCTAACCTGCTTTGGGGAAAATGCCCTGGAGTTGAGGTGAGAAATCTAGTCACTTTCCAGAACAGCCAGACTAGATTGCTCCAAGCTGGGGCAGGGATGGCATGAAACCAAGCCTCTCAACAACATCCAGCTTTTCTGGCAGCACTCACAGAAATCCGTTCAAGAGAGGGATGCCAATCAAGAGGCTGAGAGGCATGTGGCTCATCTGCTAGGACAGCACATTCTCCTAGATAGCGTTTGTTCCCACAAGAACACAACCCCATGGTAAAAGAGAAAGCATGAGGCCAGGAGGTAAAATCCCATCACTGTGGCCCAGCTCTGCTTGCTGTCACTTGGGGTAGGAAGTCACTCAATTGCACCAATTTCCTCTTCAAGTTTTGTCAGGGGGTTGGGGGAGTAGGAGTAGAGCAGTCACCATGGTGCCATTTGACTGCTTTCTGCATCTCTATCTTGGTGTGATTTTTCACTTACCTCTGCCTCTACATGCAATAAGGTGTGTTTGGAGGTAAAATCACTCATCTGGTAAGTTTGTAGAGTAGCACGGTCATGCAGAAGTATAAGACTGTTTCTCATGGAGGTTATCTGGTAAACCCTCTTGGGTCCTGTTAATGCTCTTAGCACTTTCCAACAGGTAGTAATCCCAAACTTCAACCAAGTATGTTACCACCTTATCCAAATACCGCCTTGGACTGTGAAGGGAAAAAAACTCCCCACTCATTTAGGTGTGCACTTCTGAGATCTTAGAGAAACTGAGTGGCAATCAGAACCTCAATTAACACTTGAAAATGACATGGGACAAGTTCTACTAAAGGGTGTGTTAGGAGGATTGGGTGGGTGGAGAATCAAGAAGAACACGGCCAAGTTTGAAACCTTCAGCCTTAAGTAATGACAATGTTCAGGAGGTTAAACGTTTGTGATCAACAGCATTACAGTGTTCCGGGACGTGACTACTAATTCCAGGGAACTGAGAACCACCACTTCCCACACAAACTGTTCTGCATGTAAATATTGGTCTGGACAGTGCCTGAGACTGATTTCTGGCACCAGAATGAGGCATTACAACACTTCCAGGTAAATATCCAGGATTCATCCTCCTCCTTGCTGGTGGCCAGAGTCCAAGTCCTCCAGGGACAAAAACACCAAGTTCAACATCTATGCCAGTTGTGTGGGAGGCAGACGGAGGGGACTGGAACACAGAGGTACTCGATATGTAGGTGTAGAACTGATGCAACCCAGTAAAGAACACTAACAGAAACAGGAGGAAGGGGAAACTGCAGGGGCAGGGCCCAGGAAGCCAAAGGTGGTAGGAAAGTGTGACAGTGACACTGAGTTTTAGAAACCTGCTATGCCATGTGGTGGATGCCTGGGAGGCACTGTGCTCTGAAACTATAAGCAGGCCAGGGGAGTCTAAGTAGGAAGCAGGAAAGAGAATAGTAAGGTAGCCTGGGGCTGTGAAGGGCTCCATAAATCACATTTGGTCTGCAACCTGTTCTTGCACAGCATGGTCTGAAAAAAGTTTTAATGTGTGGGGCGAGGCATGGCACATCAGCTTTAGAAAGATCTCTTGGAGGAATCAAAAAACATGGGGACAAGTAATAAGACTCGTAAAGTGGCCCAAGCAAGAACTGAAGGCAATCAAGAGGGCAAAGTAAAGGGCTGATTCAGAAGGTTTACATAGTACAGTGTGGGGCTCACAGGCAAACATCAGTTGGGACAACTGCTCTGCAATTGATTTTTTTGTGATCACAGAGGGAGCAACCATCATGAGCAGTTCTAAATCCAGAGTCTGACCAGGCTGAGTAGGTGGCCAAAACAGATAGTCAACTATAAGGCTCATGGAGATGATAGGAGCTTCTGATCAGGGCATCCAAGGAGAAAGGGTTACTGAATTAACACACAAAGTCATCTGGATAGATTCTACCCCTTTTGGATTCCAGAGAATGCTCATCGTTAGACTGAAAGGCTTGTAAGAGACAGCAGCAGTCTGATCAAAAGTCAAAGGATGAGCATTCCTGTAAAAGCTGGAGGATTTTACAGGAAACAAAAATTTCTTAGTGAAGACCATAGTTCTTAGGAAACTTAGCCCAGAAGGGAGGTCTTGGAAGGTGCAAGAATGAGAGGGAGGTTACAGAGGGCTGGAAAGTGGAAAGTGGATCTAAGAAACCACCACACACAGTCTACAGCAGTGGTGGGAACCTTCTGAGAGCTTTCAGTGATAGCGAACAGCCCATCATGGCACACATGCCATAGGTTCACCACCAATGATCTACAGCTTCTCTTCACACCCCTCAAACATCTATCAGCTTCTCAGGTATTCTTGTTCACACCCATATTACTTAAGAGTCATGAGGAAACTCTGGTAGTAGCTGCCCAAAGTCTGGCTTGGGTTATTTTGGTTTTTGTATTGAAAAAGATTTGGTATCAAGAACACTGGGTCACACTGAACACCAGTGAAGATATGTTTCAAGGTTTCACCTGCTGTATGGATTAACCAACAGCCTGAGAGCCACAATAAAACTTAGTTTAAGTTAGTTGAACACTTAGACAAGGGGTTCATGGCCTCCAATGTACCTCACCATCACCACCCAGACCACTGCCTTTAAGAACAGGATCCAAGGTTGAAGTGGTAATAACCGTTCATCTCCATGTCTCCTGAAACCTAAAATGAGTTTACCACTGAAGAGAAACAAAGCAATAAGCATAACTGACAACATTTTTAAATTTTTAAATATACCTTTATTTCACACTCAAAAGCTTTATTTCACCAAGTTCTAACACATTTGCAATGACAGGTGATCTCATCTGCTTAAGGAAGAAGGTGAGTGACCATTACCAAACAGGAAACTCACGTAGCCTAGGCATTCCAAAAAAAAAAAAAAAAAAAACTTCAAAGATAAGCAAATATAGAACAAAAGATCTTCCAATTTAGTCTAATGAGTATCTCACTTTTTTCTATATCAATTTGAATATGAGTAGCTGCTTTAGGATAATTAAATTTCACCCTTAAAAAATCAGTTAGCTTGAGTTTTAAAAAATGGTCAGATCCAGGTTAACTACTTCCTCTTCAGTGGATGTCATCTCACCTTCCTGTACAATAAGCACACATGAGAATTTTCACCAACTCTCAATAGCCCATGCAGAACTCCAAGCATTATCTTTAGCTTACACAAACTATTTTTTAAAAAGTGATAGGTAAACACAACGTAGGCACTTTAATGCACAAAATAGGCCTGTTCTTTCCTTTGAGATTTCCACAAAGAGTCCAAAAAGCTGCCAGGTTTTTGTAAATTCCTCTTCTCTAACCATCTCTGTTGGTCCTCTGAGTTTAATTGGTTGAACTGGAATATGTTCTAAGTCAGTTGTAAATTTCTGGTGTCTGCCAGACTTAGTATATGTACTGCTGAAGCAAGCACTGTTTGCCTGATTTAGAACATGAATCTTAACCTTGGAAACTGGAAGTTCTTTCAATGTACAAAATCCACACAAAGGGACTTTCCTAGTGTAGAACCCCACTCAGCTATTCAGAATCTAATGCCCCTGGTGAATATCAGGATTTCTTCTCACAGTTGGTTAACTTTAAATCTACTCTCTGGATGAGGATGTTTGAACCAAGGTTGTAACAGCATCCTAAAACAAGGCACCAGTACCAGGCACTTCACTAGAATGGAGTTATTCTGAAAGTTTGGAAGTTGTTTTTGAGTGGCACCATTTCCCAAAGCTAAGTAATACTAGTTAAAAACCTATCCTACTATGAAAGTGCTACAGGTGGAGCCAAAGAATAAGCAGATTCAGGGTTTTAGCAATATAATTATTAATGCATCACCACCCAGCACAGGTTCACATATAGCTTGCCATGACTCAAATCAAACCGGAGGAAAAACAAAATCAAAAACAAAAACTTGTATGCCAAACCACATAGATGCCATCTACCAGAAACCAAGCATCAAGTTCCCTACTCAACCTTCCCCATCTGTCAGGTCCCCATGTGTGGACCATGCCACAGGCTACATGCAGTCATCAGAAACTCTGACGTAAAGGTGCTGGTGACGGTGAGTTTCACTTTGGCATCAAAACTGAATGAGGAATAGTGTCTTATTGCTAATGTTAGACAGAGCATGACACTAAAGTTCAAGGCCAGGAATCTAGTGTGTGTTTTTTCTACAGAGAAGTAGGGAAAAGGTACCCTTTTCACCCTGCTGCTGCTCAACCACTTCAAGAAACAGGCTGGCTAAGAAGGCATCAAAAAATGGTTCAAAGTCCTGAAGAAAATGAGGCTGCTTAAATTTAGATTAGAACCTGCCCTTGAACTTTAGTGCCCTCTGCCCCTGCCAAGTTTCATGTTACTTAACACACAAAAAAATACGGAACCACTGAACTCAGTACAAGTCCAGGGTGTCTGGTACTTGTGTGAGTGGTATGAAAGGCAGCTTTCAGATAGAATTTCCAGACATCTGAAATTCAAGGTTACCTGTTCTATTCTGAGGCTGGCAAAAGGCTCATGGAGCAGGTGAAGACATCACCAGTACAGGGGCTGTGTTTTAAAAGTGCAGCTTTGGTCAGTGCAACTTTTTACCCTGATGCTTCTAGAACACATGGCCATTCACAAATAGCTGGGCTGACAAAAAACATTGGGTGAAAAGACTAGCAAGACAGCCATCATACAATGGTACTAAAGAACTGGAAGGCAGGGAAGTTCTTGTAACGTCCATGCCTGCCTTCATCCTCATCAAAGAAGGACTCTTTCCAGATTGGAAAAAATATATAAGCACAAAGAACTCCAAGGACAAACTGGAAATTTAATTACTTGATTCAGATAATATCTTGCTCCCATGTCTCATTTGTCTCCAACCCTTCTAAGCAGAACCAATACTGATTTCTGTTACCAAGTGCTTATGCTGGTTATGGCTTCATTACACTTCAAAAGCTTTGGTTAAACAAATCTGTAATTTTTGTGTAAATACGTTGTCATTTAATCACAATGGCAGCATTTTAAAGTCATGGATGACCAAATAATTTTTAAGGTTGGGATCACTTTTCACCCCTCCCCCCTTAAGGTTGTAACGCCTCAGATCCTCTCACAGAACTGGCCTCATTTCAGAGCCAGTGATTCAAATATAACCAAGGCTCACAGAGAAATAAGAGCTGGTTACACAAAAGAGGCCTCTGGTCACCTAACACAGAGCAATATGGTAACAAGCTAAACCTTGAGTTTCAATCACATCTTATTTAAGGGGACCAAGATATGATATTCCAGAAGAAACTTGAAAATATATCTTTACAAAAAAGGTCAACCACACATTTTCTACTAGGTATTTCTGTATTAAGATAATGTCAATGCTTAAAGTGAACAGAAAGCAATCACTCAGGACTCTGGATTTTTATGGCCACAGAAGAAAATAAAAGAGTATGGATTTGACTAGAAACCAAACTGGCTGGCAATACTATTTCCCCCCGATACCCTAAAGCGATGCTTTCTAAAAGAACCCACAAAAAGTTTCAAAACAAAATCCCTTATCTAAATCTACTGGGAAAAGCAACAGTAGCCTAGCCCTCTCCCACTAAGTTTGCTTTAGACTAGAGATTAACACTGTTTTCCTTCTAAAGTGCAGAATATAAACAAATATTGTCAAATCTACCAAATAAGGAAGATCATTCTTCATTCACTCAATTCTTTCCCAAATACACTGGAAAGATCTCAAAGCACCCTGGTAGCTACAATGCACACAAGGCCAGACTGAATGCTAAACCCCTACCTTCACAGAGCACAGGGACAGGTGGTTAAATTCTAAGCCAGTTCCACAGGTCACTCTGTTCTAGTGAATTACCTGAATCCATGGGCTGTCATAAATACCTGGAGAAAGAAATCACTATTTTAAAAAGCAAAAAGAAAGCAAACCAAAAAATGGCCAAAGTACTCCAGAAAGACAGCTTGTCATATATGGAATCTGACCAAAATGGGTTTCCAATTAAAACATGGGAAGACCCTCATGTCAGTTACAACAATGAATACAGACACAATCTTAGGAAAAGCAACACAAAAGTCATTCATGAGAGAGCTAACAGGGGGAAAAGATGTCATTCAATAAGCATTTCTTAATACGAAGAAAAAAAGAACATTCATGTTTCCTATTTACAATCACCACCCCCACCACCACCTCCACCACAATTCTACATTAACATTATGTTCCACATTTTATTATGTTTTCAAGTTACATTTCAAGAAAAAGATCATTTTTTCTTAGCAATATCTCATAATTTCTCAAGATAGCACAGCTTCTAAACCATAAACCACTTCCAACCAGATCTCCGGTCTCCAGCTATTGGCTTTGGTTTATTTATGAAAGAAAATTCTCAGCTCTGCTGACAGGGACTAGATACACGCAATTAGCCCCATGAACAAAAATTAAAGTCACAAGAGTACCCTCATGTTTATTTTCTGCCTGACTAAAACTGACACAAGAAGAGAAACTATCAGTACAACTTCCAGGTAAACTGCTAAAAACCAGAATGTAGCCCAACATAGCCTACTCTAGGCTCAGGTGAGAAGAAAAGAGGCTTAGCACTTCTTGTCTGGTGCCCAAGTTCTCCCAATCTTGATTATTCTACATAGCTCAAATCTCAGGGCACTACTGTTTGGGATATGACACGTTAGTGTCTATCTTGGAAAGATGTGGATAAGTCACACTTCCTATAGCATTTTCAGAAGTGGCACTGTAAGATGGGTCCTTTTAGGGTTGGCTCATGATATACTGCAGACCCATTCCAATGGGTGCACGAAGGAAAAAAAAAATCAGAATCAGAGCTGAGTTCTCCTTTAAAAGCCAAACACCTACACCTAGAAGGAGGCTCCCCTGCCTGAGAGCACATGCCCTACTGGGTTCCCACTGGGAAACCCTCAGGTCTCAAGGTTAGTTACAGGGCAGCCAGGTAGGGTACGGCTGGCTGTAGGTAACTGGAGGGTGGGCAACATAGTAGTTATTGAAGTTGCCATCGCTGACATAAGGAGCTGGCTGGTAGTAACAGGTGACGTTGGTGGCATTAGGGATGATGTTCTGGTCTGCCAGCACACGCAAGGCCAGGAGGGAGATGAGGTTTAGGGTCTGCCTGCGTTCGTGCCCCATGAGGCACACGGTACTCTCATTCACCACCCTGCGCAGGATCATGAGGTAGTCATACTTGCTTCTCTCTTCTTCGGCAAAGTGGTTTTGCAGATAGGTCTCCAACTTCCTTTGCTGGTCGAGGATGTCTGGGAAGTCGATGAAAAATCGAGAGCACATATATCGCTCCAGAGTTTTGATTTCTTCTTGGTCTGTGGGCCTGAAATCCCGCACAAGAAGGTTACTATACTTAAGAAGGCCCCCACCTCGGATTTCTTCAGGGTTCTTGGTGGCAATCAGTCTGTTCTGCAGATGGTCAAAGGCTTCCTCAAAGTCTCCATAGACACTCTCCCCAATCACTGTGGGGTGGAAGTCCTCAGAGATAGGGTTGGTGGAGCAGTCATAGAAAAAAAGTAGAGAGTCCAGGATGATTTGGAAAGAGTCCACACTAAACTCAAACTGACGCCGAATGGAGTCAACAAACTTGAGCTCCACGTTCCTCCCGTTTTTGTTGGAGAGGGAAATCAGGCTCCAGCGGTCTGTGTCTGTGCAGACCTTCACCAGCTTCTGCACATACGCCTCCTTCAGAGTGACCGGGCTGATTTTGAGCTTGTTCACACCCTCTGGCAGGAAGTTCAGAAGGGAACACAGAACCACATCTCTTACCAGCTGAAATTCTGCCTCTGTAGGAAGAGCCACGTGAAAGATCAGGTCCAGGTCTTTGCAACCCAAGCCATTGTCTTTGACCAAAACATGGCCAGCGGCAGAGCCATTCAGCCGGATGTCCTGCACCTTGATGCCTGCCTCCTCCAGCTGGCTGCGGACAGTCTGCACGATGTCCTTCAGGGTTATCTCCAAGGTCGGGAAGTTGCCTCGTCCGTGAATGGGTACAACCTCGGTCAGGACCTCGTGCAGCCGGCTAACCTGATCCCAGTTGAGCACACTGAAGGACACACAGTCCTGGGTACTGCTGCTCTCCTCTGCCATTGTGGGGATATTCTGGCCAGGGAAACTGCAAGTGAGGGGTGAAAAACAAAGTTAGGATTCACTTCAACACTGCAAAGCCGCTTACAGAGCTCAGAGGAAATGCTTACTCATCCCTGAACATTTGCCTGTGAAGTGGCCATCAGAGCACCTGCAGCGTGCTGTTGCTGTGAAGATTAAAAAGTTGAAAACGTAAACACAGAGAGTAAGGATGAATGCTCAATTTTCATTCTATATAAATTTGCATAATTTCATAACATTGTTTTGGGTGAGTTTTTGTTCTGCCATTGTTTTGCTTGTTTGGTCTGAGAGGGGTAAAAGATCAGGCTGCTTTGTATGAGTGAATACAGACAACCTTACTAAACCAAGTAACCTAAACACACTTTCAGTTACAGTGAGGCTATTAAAAAAAGAAGAGGAAAAAAAGTAAAATACAGAGTCTGTATGTTTTGCTCATTTGCCCTGTTTTCTTTGGACTTATCAATTACCTCCCCTGCTTTTGGCTCCCTAACTACATTTTGAACTGATACCTAGACAACACCCACATACACATGCACACACTCCCTTCCCTGAAGATAGACAAATTCTCAACTGTGTGCTGCAACCTCACCAAGATTTGGGAGTCTGACCATTTCTACCAAACAAAGCACACTGTATGTTCACTTAGAAAGACTCCCAAGTCCCCTTCACCTATAAATCACATGTGTCTTATAACAAATACTCTGTCATTCAGGATAGAAACAAGAAGCCATATATAGGAGAAAGTTTCTGGTCAACCAAAGGTTAGCTCAGCTGTGGAGTGGAACTAGCCCTCCAGCAAGGATGCCCTAGGCAGGACCTGGCAGCTTCCTTGGGGTGGTGTAATGTTTCAACTGTATTTTGAAAAAGAGCTCTATGAAGGTACTTGAGGAAAATGAAGTTAGCACTGACTACTAGGAGAAAAACACCACTTCTCACGCTTCACTTGCCCGAACCATAAAGTATTTAAAGTAATTTTCAACTATGTTGCACTTTTCAAAAAGTGAAATGCAGCAAATCTCTGCAAATCCTATTATAAAAATCCTAATATATAAAAACATATACTGGTGTATTAGAAAGCTAAGACACCTGTGGACCCAGGTAAGTCTAATGTTGGATAGACAGATGAAAAAGCTGGAAACAGCAGGTCACATTGCTGGCCTCAGATTTCACTCTGACCAGTTTCGCCACCCCTGTGCTTTCTGACTTATCACACAGACAAAATCCACCCTGATGCAGTTTCATTGTTTGGAAGCTGCTGCTTTTGAATGCACATCAGCATGCATTCTCTTGGGGTTCCAACATGGATTTCTGGTCTTGCTTCCAGTTCCCATGGAATCAGGACACTGCTGGGCACACAAAAATGAGCTTTCTAGTAGCTCCCCTTCATGAAGGTAGGTAAGAATGTAAGACGCCAATCCAAGTTGTGTGTGGTATATAGGGCTCTACACGTAGCAAGTAAATGGAACATGAGCAGAAGAAAAGTCCCTTGATTGGGTGAACAGGAAGCCATGGAAGAGTTCACTTAAGGGTATAGAACAGAAGTCAATAGAAAGATAATGTGAGTTTTTGGCTGGGGCTGAGGAAAATAAAGCAGCATGCAGCTGAAAGTGGCAAGTGTCCAGTGGACCTCAACCCTCCCCTCAAGCTAGATCATGGTACCCCTAACTTAGGATCTAAATTAAGATGCTTAGATGGTAATGGGATGCTTGATGCCACGATCAAAGCAGGTTCTAGGAAGACCCATCTAAGGATGTATTCTTCTGCTTGCTACCAAAAAAAAAAAAAAAAGCTTCTCAATGAGAAAATAAAAGTTGACCCTCCTGCCTTTTTTGATATCATTAAAAGTCCTATGCTATCCAAGACACTCCTAAATTACAGATACCAAGTAAAGTCTATGATGGAGTATTTTATGTTTGCTATGGCTAGTCTCTAGTTCCAAACCAGATTTGAGACACCAGAGTTCTCTTTTTTCCTATGCTCTCTGGACTCTCAGTAGTTCCTTGTGGACCCTCTTATGCAGAGAGTACGGTACACTCATGTCTCATGTAACTCGGTGTTTACAGGAAGGTACGGGTCTAGCCTTGTTTTGAGACACAGCTAGACTATATGTGATTTAGTCACACGGATTCCTGTCAAGTATGTTGGTTGACCTACAAAAATACGACCTGCTTTATGCTATTGATTGCCTGTCGTGCTTTCAAGACTGACATGTATGATACAAGAATGAGAAGTCACACAGGGACAGAAAAGTCACCTTGCTATCAGTGCATTGGATACAAGTAACAATTTCAAGAAAATCTCCAGGAAGAACTTCATTATTGCTGCAGAAGAAAATAGCTGTAGGAATGATTTTTTATTTATGACTTTTTTAAAAAAAGAAATGTTTTAAAAAGGCCACACAGGGTTAAAGTCAGGACTACTATGTGTTAGCAACATGATGGGTCTTGAAGATAAGAATCTGGAGGCTATGACTCTTTCCTTTGGGGGTTAAAAGTAAATGTGTAAGAATTTTCATATATTTTAAAATCTGTAAATTTATAGAAGATTTAAAATTAGAACCTGCTTTAGCCAGCAAATGCATAAGGTTCCAATGGGAAAAGAGGCAGAAATAGCACAAAAAATCCTGAAAAATAGGAACTATGTACATTAACCTAAAAGAGATATTGCAAAGAGCATGTCACTAACATAAAAAAGACAAATTGTTTGGACAGAATTTTTAAGTTTAGAAGTAAAATCAAATGCATAAGGAGAATTAGTATATAAAGAAGGAAGTATTGCAAAAGGGTAAAGAAAATATAGACATCTGGATGGATAATCTAGATTTTAAAAAGAAAAAAATAAAGGTGGCTTCCTATCATGACAAACTAAGATCAAAGTGGTTAGATCAAAGTCTTAAGTATAAAAGGATGAAACTCTAATAAAAGTACTAGAAAAAACATAGACTTTATACACACATACACAGTAAACAGCCCTTTTAAAATTGTATAAAACCTAAAAGCAACCAAAACTGATAACTGACTATATAAAAGTGACCATATGGTAAAAAAAAAAAATACTTTAGAGAAGTTAGAAGATAAAACTAGGAAAATATTTGTAATATTAGATAGTTATTTCCTTAATAAATAAGGAGCTCCTACAAATCAGAAATACAAAAACCCAACAGACAAGAGGCAAAGAACATGAACAGTAGCACAGATATGTAATGTATTTATCCTTATGTAATGGTGGGAGGCAAACTGGAACCTCAGTGAATCATTTTCACCTACAGTAATGGCTGAGATCAATAAGTGTGATGTGTGGGAAAGCAAGTACCTCTTGTACTCTGCCCATGGGTTCTCTCTGGAGAACAGTGTGAGACTCTTAAACTTTAAATGGGCATACTCTTTGATGTAGCAATTCTATTTCAAGGTTCATATTCTGGGTATACTTGCAATTATATAGAAATATTCATTGAAGAAATACTAATAAAACTCATCAATAGAAGATGGTTAAATGGTGTGTCTATAATTGTATACAAATATGTACACTTGTTCAACAAAACCATGGCTGCTCTATCTGCATGAATGTGAGATACTCATCAAAACTTAGAAAAGCATGTACAAAACTGTGTGTATAAATGTTTATTCTTATAAAAGCATGTAAAATCTCTGGAAAGATACACTATAAGTAATGCAGCCTGCATCAACTACTAACTCCAGTTTGAGGGACAGGAGAAAAAGAAAACATGTTGTAAGCTTAGAATGGGGAACTTATTCATGCATTAGTTGTTGATAAAAAAAAATTAAAATCTCATGATCCAAATTCTAAAATCTTTCCCGTATGAGCCTTCTTTTCAACAGTTAACTTACTCAAATTCTTCAGTTCCCTTTCCCACCCCCCATTCCCATTACCATGCGCCAAAAATCAAATACACTTGGAAGCCTTCGTTCCAAGTCTTAACTGTTGATCTCTACAGGGTGGTAGGGAAGGAGAGACTGTTTTTCCTCTAGTGCATCTTTTGATCAAGCTTCTTTTTTAAAAAAAGATGTCCATTACTTATCTTTTTAAAAAACCAAAACTCTCAAAATAATGGTTAAACTGTCTCACCTAGCCCCACTCTATGTTTGTTACCAGACAATGTTTTTTACGTTTTACTCACTTCAAACATATTACAGACACCCTCATGACAGTTTTATGTTGATTACTGACAATAGTTGCAGGAACTTTAGTAAATACAATAATTGCTTTTTCAGAAATCCAAGATACCTGTGGATGGCATCTTTCATGCCAACTTCTCACATGTTCATGAATAAAGGACTTAACTTTTGGAGAAAAATAGTTGCTACAAAAGCACAGCAAGAGACATGGACAGATGCCAAGTTCTTGGTGTGATTTTTAATTCTCCTGATTTACCATAATTTGCATACAGAGAACATGAATCAATTGAAGGTTCAAATTTAGGCTTAGTTTGTATTAATTCTTAGCTCATTAGAGAAACCTAAGCCATTTATGCCTATTTAAAATGTCCTCATTTTGTCCCTCACCTAAATTATTTTGAATATTAAATACATATTTTCAAGTTATATGGACATAGTATTATGAGAAATAAATCCAAGATGTAGGCCTTAGTACTCAGATAATACACCAGAGCAGCTTAGTTTACAGTTTTAGTGTTAATTAACTGCTTTAAATGAACACTGATATAATTCCTATATAAAAGAATTATGTGAAGCACACATTTCAACTCATGAATGGACCCAGCTAAAGGAAAATTCTAGTCACTAACAAAATAGTGACTGGAAAACAAATTATTTTGAAGTCTAGTAAATTCCACCTAGTGTTTGAGAAGCAGATACACAGTAGTTTTTAAACAGCAGAAGCTGGCAAAGATAGGCACATTTGTCATTGCTTTAACATTTCCCATTGCTCATGACAGAGCCTGGTGAGATTGAAACTTTTATGCTTTAAGAAGAAAAAAAAAAGAAAGTTATTTCTAGTTCTGCAGACTATGTTCTGTAGATCTCTGGACAGCAAATTTTAACTCCAGCAACCATGTTTCCAGAGACAATGAAAGCACAAGGAGACTCAGGTGAGCATAAGGGAAGATGCTGGAGTTGGAGACAAGAGTACTGACGGCATGATGGCAACTGCATGCATACCTAACGTTCAACAGGCACTGATTCCTTTTTGTAGTGGGCAATAGACATAGAAGCTATCCAAGAGTTCTGACATGAAGTGGCCCATGCTAAGGACTGTGATGGCCTGTATTCATGAGGTGAAGGATAATATATATTTGTGATATTTAATTGGAAAGCTCTTAAAAGGTTTCAGAAAAAATAGGGCTTAAAAAGAAGTTGTCAGTTATTCAATTCCTCAATCCAGTCCAGAGGCAACTGAGCAATATTGTCTTCTGATCCTACTGCAAGTTTACAAAAACAAATGCAAACCCATTTCAGCATTCCTTTGGTGACAATATTCCCTTTCACTGTTTCTGGATGATATCTCAAAAATGTGTGTCTCCCTAGTAAGACTTTTCCAGCTCAGGGTATGAGCCATTCATGAGCAATGAACCACAGACTCTGGTGCAGCTAAGGGACACGTGCCTGTGAGACACAGATACCTGCTGGCCCTGGCTCCTGGCCAAGAGGAGACCCATGTGTTGGGGTTCCTACATATCTTCCATACCATCTCTTTTCCTTCACAAGAGAAAACACTTGCAGTAAAAAGAGATATTGCTGTTGCATATAAAACTTAGAGAATTTAAGCAGCAGTACAAGTGATAGCAGTATACTTCACCATATCCTATGGCCTTTTCCTTTAGTGAGTAGAGTGAGAACCACAGCTCCTGGCTGGTTTTTTATTCACTTATATAATGAGAAGTGAAGAAGGTGTGTGTCAAAGTGAAGGAAACAGTCCTTAGCATGGGCCACATCAGATCAGTTCTTATTTAACTCTCACTCACAATATGGAGAAATGTACAACTATCTCTATTTCACAAATTAATAAAGTTCAGAAAAAATAAAGTGACTTGAGCCCAACTCCTCAACTCAAACTGTTTATTTTCTCCAACAAGCCAAGGTGCTATGGTGGCTGGGGCATGAGGGCAAACTAATGAACACATGTCATGAACTCACATGTGCACTGGATAACCAATTTTTGCTGCTACTAAAGTGTTCTTCTCTCATAAAGATTTGACTAATGCAAACCAAAACATGGTGCCTACCTACATCAGTGGCAGCTTCCCTTTCCACTGCCTCTTACCCTGCCTGACAGCAAAGCTTGAGTCCATCACTCTTTATGACCTGCTTTTGAACATGTTTTAGTGAAGCAAAAGATACCAAGATGGTATAGAAGTGCCCCTAAGAGACACCCTAGGGAAGACAATTTCTTGGCCACAAAGTGCAGAAAATTCTACTCACCAAAGGACATCAGTTACTTCATAATACAAACATGTTCTGGTCCTGCCCATGTACTTCTGGCAGGGTTAATTCCCATATTTCTTGGTCAGGTTCTGACCAAAAATCCTTCAAGGTGCTTTGTATAGCAGTAGCCACAGCCATGTCCAGGGGACACTAAATGTGACTGGATGTTCAGCTTGTTTGATAACGTCCCAAACAGGCTGCAAGATAGTGCTGTGAGGGCTCTAAATGCCACAGTCCATTTGATGCCTCCAAAAACCCTAAAGAGGAGCTACCATTCTTCCCCCATTTCAAATGAAGAAACTGGGAAAGAAAGAGGAGATGCAAATTGTAAACTGTCTAAGATACACTGCTGGTAAGTGCCAGAAATGTTATGTGAGAGGCTTCCTGGGAAGCAGCAGCAGTAATGGAAATAAAAGGAATAAAAGTATGAAGATTTTTAAATAATATGACAGGAAAGAAGTTTGGCTAGATGGGGTGAGGCTACCTAACCCAGGGTCAGGCCAGATGACAGGTGCTGAAGGCAGGGCAGAAGTGTTAGAAACTGAACTACTAACAGCTGTCAGAATAGAAACTTGCTCCCCCACAGTCATTATGCATTTGGGGGTGTATCTAGTCTGGCAGGAGCAGCCACAATAGAAACTAAATATACACATTGTCTTAGTTACTTTCCACATTGCTGGGACAAAGTACCTAATACCCACAAGTTACAGGAGAAGAGGTTTATTTCAGCTCAGTTTATAGACATTTCAGTCCCTAGTTGGCTGACTGCAAGGCAGGGCATCATGGCAGAGGGGCATTACAGAGAAGAAACAGTCCATGGCAGGGCAAGCAGGAGGCAGCAACCAGCAACAATAGCCTGCCTTTCACCTTCCCCTTTATATTCCAGCCAGACTTAAACCTATTGATTGGTGCAACCTATACCCACAGAGGGGCTCCCTATAACGTATACCCAGAAATATGTTAAACCAATTTAGTTATCACACACCTTTAATCCACACACACACCCAAGGTCCAGTCACCTCCAAAAAGTCCCACCTATGAGCAGACGAGACTTTGCAGAGACATCTAGATACATATCATAACAGATATGCCAACATTAGTGCTGATATTTTAGAAAAACAGTGGCTGCAGTGAAGGCCTAAGATGCTCACTTTTGCAAGAGCTCCAGAATCCTGGTAGGTAACAGGGCAGGGGTGATGCTAGAGAAAGCAGGTGTGGGACAGAAACACCCTGGTGGAAGCAACTGGGTGAGCTAGCCTGTTTGACAACTAGTAAGGTGGAAAACATGGCACAATAGGGAGATTTTTAGAAATTAACTGAATAAAGGAATAACTACTGGGATTCACTCTGGAGGATGGCTCAAGAGCGCTGAGCTCTTGGTATAGGAATAGAACAGGACACTCCCCACAGCAAGGAGGGCGACCTTCTCACATCTTAAGAACGCTGTAACTCAAGGAGCTACAGAAAGGAGTGTTTTGTTTGTTTATTTGTTTGGTTTGTTTTCAGCACTAGATAGTGTACCCAGGGCAAACACACTGAGCTAAATCTGTAGCCTTTTATTAAAAAAAATTTTTTTTAATCTTGAGACATGGTCTTGCTAAATTGTCAGGCTTGACTTGAACTTGCTATCCTCCCACCTCAGCCTCGAAAGGTGCTGGGTTTACCGGTGTGCACCATCAGGCACAACTAGGAGATTAATTTTTAAGAAGTTATCATGACTCCAAGAGATAGCCCAGAAAGGAGAGTGGGAGAACACCGAAAACATTAATAGCCTAGAATGCACAAACATACAAATGCTAAGCTGCAGACTGGACACCTGCCCCCTTCCCCACTTCCACACAGTCAGACCTATAAAACTTCTTTCACCTGAGAGCACAGTCAAACACTTGGAATGCCCTTGGACATCAATCACACTGCTTCATATATACAACAGCAGATACATGGGCAGAAAAGAGAAAACTCAGAGTCAATGTGGACCTAAAGAGAAATGCTCCTCTAATCCTTGAATTCTTGGGCCTGAAGGCCAAATGTTTTCTCCGGTCAAGGACAACCTGAGGAAGCTGTTGTCTGGCAACAGCCAGCCCCTCAGCAGGACCTGACCCCACCACAGGATAGGAAGGTCACATTCTGAATGCCCCCCCACAGCTCCCAAACACATTTAAAAATTACAGATAACACAGGTACTTACATACAATTTTGTTCTTCCAATACTGGGGATTGAATCCAAGGCCTTCAGCACTAGCTACATTCCCCAGCCCTTTTAAAATTTTGAGACAGGGTCTTGCTAAATCACCTGAGGTGGGCTAGAACTTTCAGTTTTTCTGCCTCAGCCTCCTAGAGTGCTTGGATTACAGGCATGTACCACCATCCCCAGATATATGTGTTTCCTATGCATGGAATAAGAGTTTAGATGAGTAGATGGCCCAAAGCAACAGAACCAGATAAAATAATGCTTACTTCAGTTTTTTTTGTGTGTGGTGCTGAAGATCAAATCCTGGGTTTGTTGCATTCTAGTCGAGCACTGCACTACACCCAAAGCCCAGCTTTATTTTTAAGAAGACAATAAAACATATTCTACATTAACTTTTTTCACAAGAAATTATTTTTGCAACTGTTCTACCAAATGCCCATGAGCCATTTCATCTCAGCTCAAAGAAATAACTGTTCTGTGCCAGAAAATTACACCCAAGGAAAACACCCAGGGAAAAAGTCAGGGACACGCTGAGCCTCACAGGTGGCCTTTCCTCACTCTCAGCTTTAGGACATTGAGCCGCAGACCTCAGCCTGTCTTCTCAGGGTTACCAGCAGCCTTCCATCCACCTCACACTCATGTTTACTAGAGTCAAAAAATTGGTTTGATTCTCATAGCAGAGTTCTGGACTGAAACCAGCGTGGGGGAGTGAAATGGGGTGCTGCCTTGCCACACATCCAGCAGCCGGAGTCCAGGGGACCTCCACAAAGTCTCTCTTCTCACTGATGCCAATACACAGCCTGAATGGTTATCAGTGACTGGGCTCTGTACACAGACACCACCCAAAAATGACTCCAAACAGGAAGCGCATTCTCACTTTTCAAAATAGGATGCCTACACAAGTGTGGATGGAGAGATAACACTGGAAGAACTAGTGCTGAGGCTGCCAAATAGCACAAAACAGAACCAAAACACTACCCTTCAACAAGGGTGCCTCTGCAGGACAAATACTGAAATGAATATCCTTATGTCACTGCAAATGTAAATATTAATAAAATCAGAACACAGATAAATTTAGATGGAGGCTAGGCAAAAAAAGTCCATGATTTTCCCCCTAGGTATCAGTCTTAAACAAAATGAACTGGAATATTTATTGCTACTTGGTTGTCCCCGCCCCCAACATATCTAAGTCAAGAGATTTTACTAGTCTGAACTCATTTAAAGAGCTGCCCAAACACAACTGGTCTTTTTGCTTTGGAGATGAACCAGACTGAGAAACATAAGGCATTCCTAGAGGAGAGTGTTTACTATAAGGATGTCTATGTCACATCCAGTTTAGGAGCACACAACCTGCAGGTTTTATCAAAGGTTATTTCCACTCCCTAATTTACCATCTAACATAACACTCCAGTTTAGAACTTTGAACAGCTGTCAGCTGCCCAAAACAAAGACTTCAGGCAGCTAAAAGTAGCTAAAAGTCACCAGTCACAAGCTGCATCCCTGGGCCTTATCAGGAAAGGGACAAGCAAGCTTAGTTCCTCAAATGCAGCACTTATCACAGTTTGGACACTTACACACACCCCATTCACAAATGCCTGTGAACTGCCCCTAATTTCAGTCCAGAAGCTAATTACAAACACAGTCCATTTGGGTTTTTGCTTTGCATGGGGCATTTTCATGTAGTAGGTACCTGAGCTCCAGGTGCTGAGCATGCAGCAGCCTGAATGACTCATCTCTCTGACATTAAATGATTGGAAGTAACAGAAATGTGGGTGAGTGGAATTAACATGAAGGAACAAGATCAAAGGTGGTACCTACTTCTGTACAAACTTTGTGTTAGGTGGTCAAGCCACCTTTGGTACCTTATATGTGTGGAGCTACATGCGCCGTGAATCTAATTTGCTAAGATGATTATCATTAAATTAGTCTTCATTGAATAGTGTATTGTCACTAGGCACTGCATGAACATTTGTGACTTGAAAGTTACTTTCTCTTGGATGTTGGTAAATTTTAATTGTTGATAAGTTTTAATTTTTGATAAAATCTCAGGAGATTTTATCCATAATTCACTGAAATTCTATCACCTTACAGTTATTCTCTAAGAAACTGTAAAGAAATAAGCACTGGATTAGGAATCAAACGTCTTGTGTTTGGTGTTAAATTTGACTCACAGGCTAAATGATTATTGGCAAGTCAGGTGCAATGACTGAATTTTTTTTTTCATTCTTTCAAATATCTGAGTTCCTACTAAGTTCTGAGTACTGTCTCAGGAGCTTATGACACAACTAAAAGCAAGAGACAAAGATCTTATATTCAGGTTCATATTCTTTCCTAACTTTAGATTAATTCTTGTTTCTCATGAATGTAAAATCAGATGAGAGTGAAATATTATGAAATATTTATTCACCCCAAAACAGGAACCCCCAAGCCATATCTGTGGCTTGAAGTATGGCACATCCAGGGAAAAGTGTACTCTAAGTATAAAATATACACTGGAGTTCACAGAGTATGAGAAAGAAATGCATACTATCTTCTTTATATTTTTATATTGATTATATACTGAAATGATAATAGTTCACATGGTGGGTTAAACAGATCTATTATTTACATTAATTGTATCTATTTTTATTCTTTCATGTGACTACTAGAAAGTTACTTTACCTCTCACATTTCTGTAAAACAGCATGAACTAGTTTATTGTGTTTATTACAATGAAGGAACTTAAACCTAAAGAAGTCTCTGCGAGGACTAGAACCCAGGTCTCCCCATAATCTAAGAGGCAAGAGAAGGTGAACATAAAGACTACAAAGGGCCAGGTTGCAGGACTCAGCAGTGTGCTAGTTCCTAACTGAGCAACCCTGGGCAAACACCTGAACACACAGCAGGTACCCATTTAGTATCTGATTCATCTCTGCTCTGGATCCTATTCTTTCTACTGCAGTTTCCCATATAATTTTGCCATGGGAAATACAAAGCTGCCCAAGACTGTCCAACATCCAAGTCCTAGTGCTTGTCTCTCACCATGACAAACAGAGGGCAGGATCCACAGAATATGTTTTGGGTGAGGGATATGCAGCCAGGCATGGAGGAGGATTACCTCTACTTGCTTCTCATAAGGGCTAAGCAAGATGAGAGACGCTAATGGCAACAGAAACCAATGAAGGTAGAGCGGTCTGAGATTCATGGATAATTTTCTTCAGCAAATGTTTTTACGGAAGGCGGAACATGGAAACAGATCTAGAACTTTGTGCTCATCCAATAGAAGATAAAATTTTCAAAACTAGAAAATAAGGTTCAAAAAGAACTATAAAGTGCTAAAGAGGTGAGGTGTGGAATAAGGGAGACCTCAGTCAGGAGGAGATGGGTCATAAGTCTGTACCAATGGCCCAAATCTGTATTAAAATAAAGTTCAGCAAAGAAAGAGTCACTCACTGTTCGAATATCTGCATATGCATTCCACAAGGTAAGGTAGGCAAGTTGGGAATACAAAGGCAAGGAGGGTCATGGACAGACAGGAAGAGGCAGATCTTGAAAAGATAGGGGTCCCCAGGGGATGGGCAGTTCCTGGGAACTCTTAGACTAGTATTTGAGGTAACTGGTTTCATAGAATTGCCAGAAATGAGGAGACTGGTATTGCTCTGATGGAGAAACAGTCTACAGTCCCCTACACCAGGTCAGCAAGGACAGTGGGGAACAAAAAAATAAAAACTAAAGAATCAGCAGAACCAGCAACTGAGTGAACATGGAGACAGCGAGGCTGAGCAAGCCCTGGGAGGCTGATGTGGGAAGGGTGGGAACTGCATAAAGAGCCTGTCTGGAGCTCCACTGAGGAGTTTCAGCTGTTGGTCTATTAGCAGTCACTGCCCTGCAGCTCCAGATCTATATTCCCATCTAGGCTGGCAGCTTTTGATCCCAAAAGTTCCACTGAGTGCATGGGCCCACCAGGAGAGCACCCACCTTAAGTATGCCCCACTTCACAAAGAATGCAGACTAATGTAAATTACTGATCCCCACAGAACACGCATCCACGTAACAGTAGTGCCTTCTATATGCAAGGCCATGCTCCAGGTAAGCATGTGGGCTCCATGGTGAACACTGATCCTGGTTTCCTGGTATCCATATGCCAGGGAAGTAAGAGAAAACTGAGTTCTCTGAATGCATCGTAAAGCAGCCCAGCTCCACTCCCACACTATTCCCTTGGTCTCCGGCACCTGGCACAAACCACTGCCTACCAAGTGCTCAGCTCCTTACTGAATCACTGTTATCCAAGAAAGAATATGCTATGCAGTATAGTAACCAAGACTTTCAAATGCTCTGAGATTAGAAAACATTCTACACAGAGGGAGAATTGCTTAACATCAACAATTATTTCTTCATATCGACTTTTTCCTATTGTTCCAAGAAGTTCTATAAGCAGTTCTAGAACAAACCACAGGGGGCAGATGTACAAAAGCTATTAATTCAAAACAATTCATAAAGTTTCCATGCATTAGGTGGGTTATGTAAAGATGCTTCCTCTAAAACACTGAAATTTCAAATATAAGTTTCCTTACAATGCATGTTTGAAAAGGGTAAAAAATGGTGGAGAGGCTTCAGAGCTTGGAAATATCCTAAAGGATTGACTGTACTGATGTGACCAAGTAGATTTAAACAATTCTTTAACTATGGGGCAGTCTGCTTCTTTAAATATGGGGCATGATACAATTCATGCCAATTTAATGTACAACAGTTAAAACACCAATATGATAGGTCATTTTTTATATTGCACTGTTTTTGTCAATGACAATGAGAAAAAAGCAAAAGATTTTATTTCATCAGAATACCATAATCTAAACAACACCTCAGACTCTGCCTTGCTCCCTCTTAATCCCCAAACACAAACACAAAGTAACAGATGCAGGTCAAAGGCAGGGAGGGGAACCAAGAAATTCAACAACAACACAAGTTTAACTTATGCAGCTTGTCTTGGACTTCTGCAACTTCTCTCATATTGTAAAAATGGTTTTGACAGATTCGTTTAGAGCTCTCAGGTTGTTTTTCTTTGGTGACTAATTCCACAAATATAACGTAGCAAAGAGGAGGGTTGAAGACAAGGTACTACTTATTGGAGCAGTAGTAAAGTTTTCAATTTTGTATCAAATATGTCCAGTTAACTGACCTGGGAGAGCAAGGGTACTACAGTTTACTTTTAAGTTATCTGTACTGCTAAGCTATTCCTTGGACTTTCAGAAGTTTGAGGAATTCTCTGCCTCTGATGGGCAGTGCAAGATGTACATATCTCCCCTGGCCTTGAACACTAGGAGATGTGGGATAAGTATGTGTACTGCTGGGAGATCGGGGTGGGGGAGGGAGACTGGGAGTCAGGATATGCTCTTGGTAGCTGGTCATATTCGAAGTATACTGAAGACACTAAGTATGGGCGAGTCCCTAATGCTGGACTAAGTCACAGTTATTTTGACAAACAAGCCAAGAGAAAATCCTTTCCTTCAGATTTATACAAATTTAATTTCTGGATATAAGATAGTTACTATGGAGAAAAGCATACAGAGCACAGTTGTTGATTCTTTGTGCATCAAGTTACTTATGAAATTAGAAATTTTTGTTTTTGTAGCAATGAGAGGTTTCTAAGCAGAAAAAAAAAAACACTTCAAAGAAACTTTGATATTAGGTGATACCTCCGCTTCAACTGCCCGAACGTTTATATACAATACTACATCAAAATCATCTTTCTAAAAACTTCTTATTGAGAATACATGTACCCTAAAGCTAAAAAATATATTTTAAGAAACCAAGTTTCGGCTATCTGAAGTAAACTAAGCTTGACTCCAGGGATACTGTTTTCCATTTTCACAAACAAGATTGTTAAAGAACAGAACCCCTGCTTGGTCCAGCTCAGACCGCTGCCCTGAAAGGAAAAGTCAGCATTTTTTAGTCCCCCTCCACCCTCTTCAACTGCAGGGTCTAACGTGGCAGGTCTCAATCCCTAATAACACCTCTGGTGATTGAAGGTACAGTGCAGTTCTTGGTAAGCTCTCTGGCCAACTTTTCAGCAGGCTGGCTTGCTTCCTGGCTTATGATTCTGCCAACTTAACTCACGTTTAAAGCTAGGTGTAGCCAACAATGGCCACCCTCTCACCCCACTCCTAGGGCTGCCTGGCAGGCAGGAATCTACTTGAGGAGGATTCAATAACCTTAACCTTATTTCCCGGTTTGCTTCGGTCTCCTAACCCATCTACCAAATATCCGGGATACTAAGTGGTCTCAATACAAATGATCACTATATAGTCTTTAGGAAAGCTTACTGTAAGTGTGTAAGTACTTCGTTATATGTTATACTTCTATTTTTAAAAATTCAAAAGGAACAGGTCCCCCCCTTAGGGAATCGGTCAAAGCCCCGAGAAACCACCCTCAGGGGCATGGCTAGAGGCTGACCATCCCACGCTGACAGTCGTGCGCCAGGAGTCGTGCTCTAGGGAAGCTCGCCAGGCATTTCCCCCACGGAGCCCGCCCTTACGTCCAGGGATCGATGTCTGGTTTCCTTGCCAGCCCGCCGACCTCCAGTGCTTAGGTGCACAGGCTGCGGACCTGTGCGCTTCGGGCTCCCAGTCCTCCGGCTCCCCTCCCAGCCTGCTCCTTACGCTTCAAAGTTTGTGTGAACCCAGTCCCCGAACTGCGACACCTCCCGGGGCAGCCGCGCCTCTTAAACCACTAGCGGCCCCGCTACCCAAGTCCACTGACTCGTCCTGGCTTTTAGCCTACGCGGTAAGCAAGTTTCAATCCCAAAAGGGGAGGAACCAGGTTTTACAGACACCGCATTCTCGAAAGTTTCCGAGACGCCAGACGCACAAGTCATTCCCTTGTATCGCTTTGCAGCTCACCGTGTGCACCGGGGAGCGAGCGTGAGTCCAAGGGCAGTTTAGAAAGCGTCTCCGACCCTCGCTCGAAAACCCAGTTCCTAAGGAGCGCCCCTGCACTCCCCCGCCCGACGCGCGCCCCAGATCGCCAGGTTCGCAACCGCGCGTGGCTGAACCGCCGAGTTCGAACTCCTTGCTGGCCGGCGAAGGCGTGCGCGCCGCGGGGGCGCAGGGGCGACCCGAGAGCTCGAGGGCGGCAAGGACTGCTGGGGTCGCCGTCGGATCCGGGCGAGGAGCGGAGGCGCCCATCTCTCCCGTCGCCCGCCCACCCCGCGTCAGGCTGGCGCGCGGCCCGCAGGACTCGCGGAGGAAACTCGCCGGAGTTTGCCAAACCCCGGCCGCAGAGTCGGAGAAGCTGTAGCTCCCTCCCGAGCGCCACTCTGCGTCCCCGGGGACGGGATGTGAAAAGGCGGATGGTCCGGGGAGTTGGAGGGTGAAGGGGAGCCGGGTCCCGGCACCTGTCTGCACCGCCCGTCCGGCCCCCGCTCGGCGGAGGCCCGGCGCGGACAGACCCCCGAGGGCAGGGCGCGCGGCTCCCCGAGACCAACGCCGCACTCCGGCGTCTTTAGAGGAAGGGGCTGTGCACTCACCTGGGCGGTGGAAGAGGCGATGGAGGCGGGTCCTTGGCGTGGGCAGCCCCCGGCAGGAGCGGCGCAGTCACTACAGCCCCCAGGCAGCGGCACCGAGTGAGCCGTCCGGCCGCCGCCCCCTCCGTTCTTATCCGGCCTGACCACGCCCCCGCCCGCCGCCACCTCCCCTGCCCCCGCCCCGAGGCCGGCCCTCCCGAGGGAGCCAAAGCCGGGCGGAGCCGGCCCGGCCCCTTGGGATCCTCCGGCCAGGGCGCTGACTGAGACGCAGGGCGAACGGAGCCCTCTGATTGGCTCCTCGAGTGAATGGTTGCCAGGAGACGAGTAACTCTTCCTCAGAGGGAAGGGGCGGGGGGTGCCAAAGGAGGTAGCACGGCGCAGGCGCAATAGAGAGGGGCTGTGTGGAAGCAGCCTTTTCACTTCGGAGTCACTTGGACTCCTTCCTTTTTACTGCCAAACCGATCGTATAACTTTTCCCTATCCCGGCTTTCCCCATCTCCATCCTCCTGCCTCGACGGCCATTTGTCTTTGGCTTCTCTGGAGGATTTTCGAGCTGGTTCTCCCTAGGTCCGGGAGTGAAGAGTGAGACGCCCACTTAGTGGGCGTTTATTTGTGAAGGCGGAAAAAGGCAAGACTTCTGGGTGCTGGGAACCTTTCTGATTACCCACGGAAATTGGCTGAAGGTGAAGACGTAGTCGTGGAGAAAGGGCACAGTTGGTTCGCTGGCCGCAGGGACCACCTGTGTGCAGTTAGTGGGACTGCGGACCGCAGGGAATCCATCGCCAACCCTGGGAAGCGCTACCGCTTTAGCCTACTCAGGATACCGCAGGACTTAGTCGTGTAAGTTATGTAACATGCAGGCGGGGCCTGGACTCGGTTCCTGCCCAGCAAGCAAACTAATTTGACATTTCCATTGGTTATCTGTAAGAGCTTAGACGAGTAATTTAACCAACCTTTCATAGACCTCCACATCCTATCTGTAGGATGGGACAATCTGTAGGTTTATATAAATATTTTAAAAAATACTTAGAAAGGTATTAATAAGTCCAGTATTTTACATGAAGTGGTAAGTGCTATTTATAGATAATAGTAGCCAATTGTTATTTATAGATAAACATTTATTGAACTTCCCCTAGTTGCTGGGGGAAAATGTTACTTTTGGAATGCACTATTTCTCCCTTCCCCCTTTTCATTCCCACCTGAAATAAGTGTACCCTCAGTGTCTGCCAAGCTATGAAGAGTTCTCACACATATGCCCTCCCTGGCGAGGGGGAGCGGAGTTTCCAGGAACTTCAATGGGAAAGGAGGGCATGTAGGGAAAGCCACAGTGACCTTATTGTTGGACACAAAATTAAGATATATTATCTTTTTTTATTTTTTACTTTTAGTTTTTTGAGGTATGACAGTCAATAAAGTACACAGATCTAAAGTGTATCTATTGATTAAATTTTCATATGCATGTATCCAGCTGTCACCTAGAACAAGCTACAGAATATTTCTCTCCAGCTTATTCAAACGCGTTCCCTCGCCGCATCTCACATAGCCCCCTTTCTAACCTCTTATCGACATACGTTAGGATTAGCAGTGTTTAAACCTGATACAGAGAAAGCATGCAGTATGTGTGCTTTCGTATCTTCTGTCTTTTTGGCTCAAAAGTGTCTCTGAGATTCATACATGTGTGCAACAACAGTTCATTCTTTTTCACTACTGTTTATTCATTTTATAGTCGACAATTTATGTACTGTGTTGGTGGACACTTGAGTTGTTTCAAGTTTTTGCCTTTCATAAATGAAGCTGCTAGAAGCATTCTTACACATGTCTCTTGGTAAACATAGTATTCATTTATGTTGGGACTTAAAACCAGGATTGGAATCCCTGGCTCACTGAGTATATACGTATTAAACTTTAAATGTACTGCCAAACAGTTGGCCAAAGTGGTGGAACAATGACAACAAAAGTAAAGAAGTAAAGAAAAAATTTTACAGTAAGTTTTTTTTTAATTAAAGAAAAAAATTTTGCGAACAGAAAAAGTTTGAAAAAGAGAAAATAACAAAGGTGTGTAACACTTTTATGTCCCAAGCAATGTGAGATTTCTGATGGTTCCACATCTTTACCACTATTAATATTGTCTATTTTTGTATTTAAATATGGGATGTGTATTTCATCATGGTTTAGATTTTCAATTCTCTGGTGATCTATTATGTTGAGCAACTTTTCAGATGCTTATTAGCCATTCAAGACCCTTTTAGCAAAGTGTGTGTGCAAGTCTTTTGCCCATTTGTGGGGAGTTGTCTGTCTTAATGATACTAATGCTATACATATTCTGGATATGAGTCTTTTGTTTCATATATGTATTACAAATATCTTCTGATATGTGGCTTACTCCCTAATTATTTTAAATTTATTATTTAAAGAACAGAAATTCTTAATTTTAAATTAATCCACTTTCTTGATCTTATCTTTCATGGGTAGCATTTTTAATGTCCTTTTAAGAAATCTGTTTATTCTAAGGTCATAGATAATCTCCATTTTTTTCTAAGTCTGAATTGTTTTAACTTTCACTATCTGTAAACCCTTGGGCAAGTAACCTAACCATCCTTTTATAAGCCTCCGGTCACAGTAAAACTAATGCAAATTATTACCCTGGTCTTTGGACCGTTTCTACTTTTTCAATCCCTCATGGTGATAGCTTCAAGATAGAACACAAGGCAGAGATTCTTAGTCTGAAATTTGATCTAGCATGTTTTAGTTCCGTCTTTACTTAGATGAAATTTTGTTCAACTTCCTGATCAAAATTAGGTAGTTCTGTGGTGGACCAGAAAGGAAATTCATTATATATTCACGCATGTGTGTATATTTTTCCTTGGGACATTACTTGACTTAGAATTTTATTTCAGATTTTTATTTTTCTGTAATATACTGCATTTTTTCTATCTCATAAAACTGGCATTCCAGAGCTGGAAGGAGTCTCAGGAAGTTGCCAGGTCCTGCCCATTGGACATGGAACCAGATATCGAAACTGTCCTTCCAAGATTATCAGCCTTCTTGCCAAATTCCAGCCTTTGTTGGAGCAAATCCAATCAAAATGGTTTAAAGACCATTTTTACATTCTGAGTGATTCAGATTTATACTTATGAAAGCTAGGGGAGAAAAATCAGAGGAGTAAAACAGTAAATGCAAGAGTGCCTCACTTGTAGTGATGAACCTGAAACAGTTTTGTCTGGATAGAACCTTTTTATATCTAGTCCAGTAAGGCAAAGAAATTCTGCTGTTACTCTTTTAGTCAGGCAAGAAAGACCTTTTGTGCAGTATTTAGACAGCCCTTATCAGTTTCTTAGGTATTGAAGCTCATAGGAGCAGAGCTCAATGATTTTTACAAACTGAGCAAACCTGTGTTACTTGTATACTAATCAAGAAGCAAAGAAACATCAAAGTATTTATGGACATATATAAAAACCAACACAGTGGCTTTATCTGTGTTCTAATGAGTCTCTGGGTAGGACAGTGTCAAATATGGCTTGGCTTTCCAGTGACCACCTAGAACTCGCACCTGTAAATTTCTGTTTCTTCTCTTGCTTCTTCTGGCCAATATCTTTCTGGGGTGTTAAAAAATAGAAAACTAGGTTTGGAGTAAGAAAGTCTAAGTTATAGTGGAGCAAGGTTCAGAATTAATGGAACCTAGGACTTAGTGAGAATGGACAGATCAGTGGGGTGGGGGCAAATGGACTGCACCCTTGGGCTTGGCAATGTTGACTTTATGTGCTTTTCTCACATTAATGTCAGGACAGTTTAGCTAGCAGGTTGGAAGAAAGGAGAGAAGGGTAAGTTCTGTACACCTTACTGGGCCTGCCGTCACATCTAGGGCCACAGGTGCCTTATTTGAGGATTAAAGTCTTTCAAATCTCTTTTCTGGGAAAAGAGATTCCATGAGTGTAAATTGTTAATTGTTCATTTCATGCAACATGACCAAACACTTGAGCCACTCTGAAGCTGCCATATATTTTTGCCCAAGCATCTGTGTTACCAGCCTGCCTTGATGTCTGACTCTTCCAGTACTCAAATCCATGTTGTCTACGTAGCTTGCCAGTGAAAAAGGATAGATGGCCCACTGCCAGAAACAGCCTCTCCACTGATAATGCTTAGGTCTCATTTCATACATCGATCTTTTAGTCTTCCTGTACCTCTAGAGTTTTAGTTGAAAGAAAACAAAATAGATTCGATTTACATAATGCGGAATTTATTTAAAATACTGTATATTATGGAGCAAGGTGATTGGACAGTGACTCTGCTACCAGGAACAGGCCTTACAAATTATACTGCAGGACTAGTGCAGGGAAAACATCTTGAAGTTACCAAAGACATAGGCAGCATGTGTCACTGCTGCTGCCTATAGAAATTGGATATAACTGTCCCTATCACTATTGCCCTCACCATTGATAATCAGAGTCTTTGTGACTCTTTGTGTCTGCTTTGCCAGCAGCAGATTCTTATTCAAACTGTGGGGTAAGTAGGTACATCTGATGGGCAGGGCCCAGACGGAGTGCACTGGTGCACTAAAGGCTGGGGAGCAGATTGCCTGCTGTATTCACCTGTGACCTTGTAAAACAGGCTTTGCCTTATAAGGCAGGTATTCTCCAAACAGAAAAATGCTTCAGATACTAGATGACCAGAACATGTCCGTCTCCCTTCCAGCCTCATACGCTTCTCTTGTAGCACTGAGTGGGCAGAGTGTGTACTTTAATGCTCTGAGCCCTGGGACTCAAATGTAGACAAGTTTCTGAAGCCTCCAAGTCTGAGGGCCAGGAAAATGGATTCTTGAGAAGCTTCTAGAATGAAAGCTGTCCAGCTGGCCCCACCCTGCCATACTCTGCTTTTGGCTGGGCAACACATTTCCTCTTCAAATTTCCTAGAATAGGCACTCAGTGGATGTGATAGAAAAACAGGAAAAGAAAAAGAGAAAAGAAAAAGAGTCCTTGCATAACCACTCCTAACTCAAGTCTCAGCTTTTATTCCTAGCTGTGTTGGTATTAATTGCTTCAGTACTCTGGGTCTCAGTTTCCCCATCTGTAAGAAAAACAAACAAACCAGACCTCATCTGGCTGTCTTCCAGCGCCTCCAGCTTCAGCAGTGAGTGTCAAGGCACTGAAGAGTGTGGGGCTGTGCTGCCCGGGGCACATCATGGGGTTGGCTGCACATAATGACAGTGTCCCAGAGCTGGCGCTTGTGTAACAGGCAGATTTACAGAGAGAGGATGACTGTTTGCTCAGCAGCCGAGAAGTCTATAATTAGACCATCACAACATCAGCAAAAGTACAGGATCAATGTAATTAGAGAAGAAATGGAAAAGAACACAGCATCAGTCAAAGCCTCCAGTGGGTCCCCGTGGTTTCCGGAGCACTAATCACCCAGGCAGGGTTCAATGTCCTGCTTGTGGGTTTCCTCCTGAGTGATGACAAGGTTGGCTTAGGCTTACCCTGCTGGTCCCTCTCAGCCACCTGGTTCTCAGCCTTCTTTCCCACTTCTCCCTTCCTCTGCTCATTCGGCCTTAGGGATGAGGGACCAAAGGTAGCAGGGTTTGCCTCCAAAACTCATGGCCAGGACACCTCTGCTCCTCATGATGTGCATGGGGGCAGGGCCAGCTTCCTTAACATGCAGATTCCTAAGTCCCATCGTAGCCTTACTGAATTAGAAGCTCTGGGGATAGACCAGTGGGATCTGCACTTAGCACATTTTCAGAGGAGCCTATAAATGGTAACACCTGAAGACTGCCCTCTTGCTTCTGTTCTGTGCCTAGTGTGGTTACAGCATAGTCAGGTCAGCAGCAGGATTTGGGGCAGCCAAGGTTAAAAAACCTTTCAGAAGCCCAGGAATGATAATGGGCTCCTTATTCTCTTTTTAATCATGTTAAGAATTCCAAGCTGCAGACATGTTTATCTCATTAATCCACATGACATCTGAGCTGGGCAGTAATGTCCAATGTCTTCAGTTTCTTTCCATCAAGTACCAGGGTCAGATCTCTACCCAGAGGATCTGGATCTGAGGGTTTTTGCCTTCCCTAAGTCCAGCCCTCATAGAAACAACTGAATGTTTTAAAACCTCTGAACATTTATTTTCTTCTTAAATCTTGTGTGTATGTCTGCTGAAATGTACTTGTGACTTAGCCCAACACCTTCGTCCTGAGCATCATTCCCACCCCATTTTTAATTTTAAGATAGGATCTCAATAAATCACTGTTTCCCAAGCTGAGTTCAAATTTTTTGATCCTCCTGCCTCAGCTTCCCAGAGTTCTGGGTTTACAGCCTTACGCCATCACACTGAGTTTAATTTTGTAACAAATAATATATGCAGCATTGTAGAAAAAAATGATAAAATAAACAGAGGCAAAAGGAAGGACTAAATTATGACTAATCCCACAATAGCAATTCTGTTAATATTTTGGTGTTTATCCTTCCACACCTGTGCATGTATATGTATACATACACACTATGCCTGTATCGGCAAGGTCTTCACACTGGAACAGAGTTACTGAAATTTTAATAAAGGGTGAAATTAAGGGGAAACTTACCGGGCAATGGGCAGCCCCCTAGGTTCTGTAACAAGTGGGCAGCCATTGCTACAGTAGGCCCAAAAGTTAGAAGAGACAAGTTGCCAGTTCCTTGGCAGAATTGCTAGAGGTAGAAGAGGGTGGCTTGACCTGAGCTGTGGCCTTGGGTTAAAGAGTTCCATCACCATTAGTTTGCTCCCATTAGGGAGGGAGCCAGACAGAAAATTCTGATTTCCTGCCTCTGCCTCCCATTGGCTGATCACCCTGAACCCAGCGGAAAGTTAGAAGGTTGGAGATAGGTTCTACCTGAGCGCATGGAAACTATCCCAGAAGCACTTCTTGTGCATTTAAAAATGCAACAAGTGATTTTAAATCTCTTCATTTCCAAGTCAGGAAAGCGTAGTGTCTTGTCTTCAGTTAATTCTCTTCTTGATCACACCAAATGCGTGTAGTGAGCTATTGCTTTGTGATGCTGCCTTGGACACGATGACTTAGGAATTTTGCTGCATTCTCTGACTTTAAGAGAGTCAGCTCTTCTGTTATCTAGTAAATAGGACTCCTCCATGGTAAAAGACCCAGCTTCAAGTATCAAGGAGGAAATAGGAGGACTGACTGAGTTCCTCGGCCTTCAGAAGCTTACAGTCTCATAGACAGGTTAGGAGCACAAGACCAAGAGCCATAAACCAGGCAGGGGGTCATGTCCCAATCCCAGTGCCACAGCACTGAGAGGTGAGATCTTTAAGAGGTCAACAGGATCATTGCCCTTTAAGAGGGTACCACCTTCTTGAATAGATTAAGGCCCTTATCTGAGGAGAGGATTAGTGATAAAAGGGCAAGTTCAACCACCACAACCAATATCCGTCTCTTTATTTCCAACCTAAGTCACCATGTTGATTGAGTACAACTGACACTCCAGCCCCCAGGATGAATTCTAATTGGTCTAAAACCATCAAGGTAATTCTAGTCCCTTGAAGTATGATCATTCAGAGAAGAGCAGGATAAATGAATGAAACAGTGAATAAATTTAAAAATTTTATTACAGCAAAAGATATATTGCTATCAATCCCTCTCAAAAAACTTCCCCTAACCTCAAATATACTTACCCAATAATTCTTACTACTTTCTAGGCGCCCTCCTTTCCTGAGTGACTTTATGATAAGTGATCAAAAATATGGTGAGCATTGCTGCTGAGTGCCATTGAATGAAAAGGCAGACTCATGAAAATAATTCAGTGTGGCCTCATCCACCTTATTCACTGAATCTGGCATCATACAACTTCTATATCTCTTCCAAAGTCAAAATCACCATGCAAATTAAACATTTTGAATGGATTCAGGACATTGAGACAGCCATGACAATGCAACTGAAGACACTCTCCAAAGAGAATTCCCAGAACTGCTTCAGAAAGTGTCGAGTATGATGGAATAGGTGTATTCCAGGTGACAGAGAATACTTTGAGGGGGATTTACAGCAATGTGTCCTTTACTGTAATAACTTTTTAAATTTAAACTTACATTATTTTTCAAGCACATCTTATATCTCATGCCCATTTAGTAGTTAGAGGAAGAGACGCAAAGTAGGCCAATCCTTGTCTAGACAGAAGACATGTAGACGAGTCCACTCTTTTCTGCTGCCTTGATGAGTCACACACGTCTGGTAAGGACAGAGCCAAAAGCTCAAGGACCACCATACCAGAAGATCACACTGCCATTGGACCTACCTTTCAGGAACCCATAACTCCATATATATGGTTTAGCAAATCTTACTAATTTTTCTGATACTTGACAACAAAGCATCTGATATAAATAAATTTTTTTTCAACTCAAATACTGTCTGGTGGAGAAGTGTCATAATGATCAAACAAAAAGTGTCAAATCTGTTGACTTAAGGACAATCTTAACTGTGTCATCTAAACTCAAGCTGATCTTGCAAATGATGTTTTCTTTGACCCAAAGTCCCCCTACTTCATTTTCCATATAGGTACTTCCTATAATGGTTTTGTTCTTCTTTCCAAATAAATTCTCTCTCCTTGTCTTACTGAACAGTAGACAAACAAAAGAAACTTTAGCCTTGACAATCAAAGTTTCTTAAGTGTAGAGCAAATGAAGGTCTGAAAGGCCAACCCCCAGACATACGGATGCTTGTCTAAGCCAAACCATCTCCAGTTCTTGGCAGCAGAACAAACAGGGCAGGCTGAGGGGGAGGGCCTTAATTCCCAAGGTGAGTGCAAAGAATGGGCTCTCAGGTCAGCCTTGCTGGGTTTAAACCCCAATTCTGCCTGTCCCTTTTGATGAATTATTTGACCATGATAGGCCATGACTTCCTAATCTCAAGATAATAAAATAGGACTACTACTCTTATTTGAATGTTGTGAGGATTTCATGAGCTAACTTGTGTACCCATGGGTACCCTGGCAAACATGAAGTTTTTATGAGCTAATCTGTGTTTCATGGGTACCTGCAATCAGGAAGTTTTCAAAAAAATGTCAGCTAGCATTATTTAAAAGATGTCAGAAGGAATGTTTCAGAAAATCTCCAGGGCCCCTTCCAACTCGAAGTGTTGCTCTGGGAAGAGTGGAGCTATGACAGAAGGCTCCTCAGAGACTTTCAATGAGAAAAAGGAACTCATTCACCTACGGTGCAAGATGTCCTGCCCTCAGCACCTTGGGCCTTGAGGGACCTGAAGGAAGACATTAGTGTGGCTCTGGCTTTTGTTTTAGCAGTGTAGAGACTGTAGCAGAGGAAAATCATCCACACCGATGATCCCACACATTGCCTACCAAGAGCAAGGCAAAGAGCATGTGTCAGAGGGTCAAAGATTCTGCATCATACTGCAGGCCCTCAGGTCCTCATCCATAAAAAGAGCCACATTCATAAAAATGGGCACACCCTCTCTGGCTCTCAAGGCGACTCTGAGGATTCCACCAAATGCTCCATGTGATGCATAAAAGTGTCTGTCACATCACAGTACCTTGTGAATATCTGTTTCCTTCCTTTTTTAGGAACCTGAGGCCATCAGCCATCACTGCAGTGAAGAACTGAGCTGGGAGAGGCTCTGCAGGGGATAATACAATAAACCCTCATGGTGGGCTTCTGATCATGAGTGTTTTTTGTTTTGTTTTTTAATTGGTGGGGTAATGAGGTAATAGGAATCTTACAGTGACTTCAGATGAGGACAAAGAAAAACTAACCTCACAGTACCTAGGATGTAATTTGGGGACTCAACTGGGTCATGGCAGTCTTAGTGACCCATTTTTCCCATCTTCCTCTCAGCAGCATATTACTGATTTCTGGTAATTAATGAGACTTGACTACCTACCCTCTTTTCTAGAGTCTCCCCCCACCACAAATTCCTAGCTATCTAAAATTTAAGCTCCTACACAGAGAATCTGATGGGGAAAGTTGGTACCAGCAAATTTATTTGCACACGTATTTTCATTTTGAAAGCTTTAAGGTTGGCTGTCCCTGAACCAAATATGTCCAGCTGAGGGCACAGGGATAGGGTGAAAGTGGAGAATAGGGGTGCAGGTGCTCAAGGAGCAACTCTGTGGAATTTCCCTCAGCAGAAGGGAAGCTGAGAGACTGAGGCCTTGGATCTGACCATCAGTTACAGAGACAACAGGCAAAGTACCACATCTTTATCTACCACCAGCGGAGTGATGCAGGTATTATCAGGCTTGAGCTTCTTTCCAAGGGCGTTTTCCTCCCCACTTTCTCATTGTTTTATTTGGGCAGAACCATGACAGGCCAAAGGTCCTCCCTCATCCAGCTGGTGAAATTCCCAAAGCAAAAGGGATCATTGTGCCATTGGAGCCCTTGAGTTGTCCTAGCCTGTCTGCCAGAGGGTTTGTTTTTGTCTGAAGGAATCTGAAGTAATCACAGGCTTGGTGCTTGTAGACTGTATAGAAAAGATTTTATAACCGCGTTGGCCCTAATCTGTGCCAAATTACCTAGAGCACAGGGTAAGATGCCTCTTGCGGCCTGGGGTACAGACTTAGAAATCTGTCTCTGAGCTGTCAAGATCACAATCATGCAGACCTGGATGAAGTGACATGCTCTCCTCCTTGCTGATTAGGAATATGGGTGGGGGCTGGGGCAACATGGATAACTGAAAGTCACAGCAGTAAGGGAATGATCCACCCTAAGCCCATGACAGAAGATGCTCTGGTAGACATTGTTCTGTGTCTGGAGAAGACGACAAGACTGAGGACAAGGCTTCTCCTGAAAGGAGGGTAAGAGTCTTGTCTGCATGTTGGGTGACTGTTGGTGTCAGTCACCTAAGAATTAGATCTCTCAGATGGGAAACCATGCTGAGCTCTCAGGAAGAAAGCCCTGTCCCTGGGTTTTGGCCTGATGGGATAAGAGAGGGCTCCCACCTGCAAGTATTAAGTTGATTCCTTCATTTAGGACATTGTTCTCCATGCTTTGAGACCAATGGATGACTTGGGACCACATGTTAAAAAGATACATTCCTGCATCCCAAATCCAAATGTCCCTATTAGGTAGCTCGGGGATGGAACTGGGAGGATTTTATTTTGACAAGCAACCCTAGTAACTCTGACCTGCCAAGTCTTTCAGAACCTAGTCTAAAAGGAGGTGATGGTGTTGGGTGAGTGTGACTTCATACCCAGTTGTGTCACTTGTTGATTGCATGGTCTTTGGCAGCTTCTTTGATCTCTCTGTGCTTCAGTTCCGTCTTCTGAGAAATGGAATTAAGAAACTCAATCTCCTTAGAAGATAACAAGAGGCATTATGGTAACCACTGTTGCTTTACTATTGTTTTGAAGTCCTGTATTGCTTCCATTGTTTTGTTTTTATTGGTTTTATTCTGTACTATTTTGTTTGATTTTATTATGCCAGATGGTATGGGCAGTTATTTTGAAGATAACAAAAGGCATTATGGTAACCATTATTGATTTCCTTTTATCTTTTCTTGAAGTCATATACCATGTTCATTGTTTTGTTTTGATTGACTCTATTCTGTTTTATTTTGTTTGGTTTTAGTCTCTTCAAAAGAAAAAAGATAAAGGAAAAAAACTCAATCACACTTGGTCATTAGGAAAAACAAATGCAGGGAGTTAGGTGCTGCTCTGAATGCATGGTGATAATTAGTTGTATTATGATTATTATGGCTCTGGAAAAGGTAAACATAGAGACAGAGCCTGTAGTTGTGAAAGTCTGTGTTTTTTCAGGAATGAATGTTAATTCTAAAGTCCTGAAGAACTGTTAATTTAGGCTGTTGATTCAAAATCTTCACTGATAAGCAAATCAACCCATATACACCTCCACTTGGCCTCACTTACACCCTTCTTCTTTCTCTTTCAATTTCGTAAACCCCCAGTGTTTCATAGGCCAGTTTGCATAGTTCACCTGTCTCAGCCCCCAAAGAGAACAGCTGTTCACAGGGAGCATTTCTCCCACATTAACATCATGGCTGTACAGATGCCACCATGAGTACCCATTAAGTCTTAGACTTCTGGTTTTTCAAATAATATCCCAAGAATCAGCATCTGACCATTAAAAAATGGAATATGCTGTATTGTTAAATATCTGAGTTCACTGAAAGTACAAATCAATTACTTAGTTAATTTTATGTTTGAAGGTACTTTATACTGAGCATCTGGCAGCTCCCAAATGTCACTAAACAAAAAATCTTTGAGGATTAGGAAGTTACTTTAAAATCTTCCAAAGCACTGTTTTCTTATTAGGAATAATGATTATCATTGCACCTGAGAATTCCTAAGTGGGCATTTCTAGTAATTAAAATTCCAAGTGACCCAGCTTCTACATTATTGAGCCTAAAGCTTTGGGAAACACCCAAGACTTATGTCTTTCCCACATAAAACCAGCTGGGGAATCTGGGTAGAAAGAAGTTCAGGGGTGTGAATTCCAGTCTTGCCTCTCTCTAACTTGCTATGTGACCCTGGGTAAGCTGCTTCTGCTAAGTTTTGAGAGTTCTCCTTCATTCAGTGAGAATTTATCCCTTGGTCCCATGTCCCTTCTGACCTAGAGTCTGTAAATCTAGGTGTGGGGGTCCACAAAATGCTGCTTGATCTTGGTTCTAGTTTAATAGGCTACAAGGAAGAACTCATCCTTCTGCCAGTGACCCAATATAAAATACATTTTTATTTGTTTTGTACTGAGCAAATTCCCCAGGGTAGCCAGCCAAGTGGAATGGGGTTGGTGGTAATGGAGAAAGCCTGAAATGAGGACATAGTTTCCAGAACCAAGAACATTAGCCGAGTTTTCCTGATGCCAGGACAGTGAGAGGAAGAGTGGACAGCTCCTCCAGACACCCGTTTGTTTAGTTATAAACCATAAAGCAGCAGCCCAATTGTGTCTTACCACTATGCTGACAGAGTTCTCACTTATCTGCCATTGTGTAAAGAAGGTACAGATTTGAGGAAGCAGGAAAGCATGAGTCAGTGCTGCCCACCATGGCCCTACCCTGTGGTCCACAGTCACATCCAGGGGAGCAAGCGTGGCCATCGTTCCCAAAGTGGCACATGGCAATATCAGCAGACTGTGGGTCAGAAAAGCAGCATGTCCCTTCACTTGGTCTGCCTCAGTGGTCTCCTGTCACACTGATGTGAGGAAAGGCTTTGAGATTAGGGATTATGTGGTCTTCGAACAAAGCTGACCTGAGTCTGTTATTCAGTTTGCTTCATCTCCATGTTCAACCTTATGCCTGTTTCTTCTGGGCTAAATCTGGTCATAAACTGTAGCAGTGGCAGAAATGAGGGAGACTGCCTAGAAATCTAGCAATAGTCATATAGTAGCTGGGAGTTATTAAGTGTTCACTGTGTCCTGGAGTCATACCAATGGCTATTTCCTGGAGATAGAAATTATTGTTTCATAAGGAAAAACTGAAGGAAAAAAGATTAAATGACTAATCAAAGCCACAAGACTAGTAAGCCAGGGAATCAAGATTCAAATCCAGGACATCCAGCTCCAGACCTGGCCTCTAAGGAGGAACAATACCTTCACAGGAAAGAAACATCCTCCAGACAATCACTGAATGACTAGAGAAGATCCCCTTTCCAGCTATCCTTGGAGATTAATGACGAGGTCTTGAGGGAAGGAAAGATCTCCTCCAAGAAATTTCCACTGTTTACATATATAACCTACTCTGTTCCTTTTAATCTTGTAGGATTTAGGTGTAACAACCTGTGCTAGGATCCCGAGGCAATGACCAGAGTTTTTGCCAGTTAGTTCCAGCTCTAGAAACCTTAGGTTTGACTGTTAAAATGATCATTTCTTCTACCCATCCCACATCTTCTAAATCAGAATCCAAAGCAGCCAGAGAGATTCTTGGAGAGTATCGGACGTAGGAAATGGACCACAAGGTTCTAGGTAGAAAGATCCAGGATTCTATGCTATTTAGTTACCTCATAGTCTCAGTTAAAAGAAAAACAAGGTCTGGTTCAATTGAACAGAGCTTACTTGAGTAAGAAAAAAGTTCTAGAACCAGACCTCAATCCATTCAATGATGGTTCACTATGCCCTACCACATGTTATATTTATAGCCAGAAAAAAGGATGCGACATGCAGAAACAGCCTGATTGGCTTCAGCCGTAATTTGCATAGACATGGTCTGATCAGTGGCAGTCTGTGATTGGCTAAAGCTTGACTGCTGTGATTGGCTGAGACTCAATAACTGGGTTAAAAATTGTGTACATATCAAGTTCCTCCGCTGTGTAGGAAGAACTGTGGGGACAAATTGTATCACTCAATTATGAAGTCCAGTTTAAGCCAAATTTATTTCAGTTTAACACCTCTGAACCTTGGCTTCCTCTGTAAATGGGGGATCATAATAATGGCCTCATCAGCATCACAGCTTTGTGTGGGGGTGAAACGTGATCACATATGTGACAACTTTTTCATAAATTTCAACTAACAAGCATTTACTGCTTACTTATTTTCAAACTAAAAACTTGACAAACACTTTCTGTTTTTCAGGTGCATAACAGTCCAAGGAAGTTCAGGAATGGCTCAAGATTCCACCAATTAGAAGCAACAGGATCTGGCCTTGCTCATGCCTTAGTCTGAGTCAAATCTGTGCAATGGCATTCCAAATGCTAGCATCATACAAATCCAATGTAATGATGATCTTGTTCCCACAGTGAAGTGAGCTCATGTGCTAGAAATCATCATGATGCATGCTCAGCAAAGGCATACTAAGTGCTTCACAGACAGAAAAGCCTGAACAACAGCTGTAGTAGATACCACCATCCGGGTTCATTCAATACAATGTTCATCCACACACATCCCAGCCCGCAGACAGGGAACTCCAGGAGGACTAGATGCTTCAGCCATAACTAAAGCCACTCAGGTGGGCATAGGCTTCTACTGCTGCCTCCCATCATGTTTTGTCAGAAGCATTACCAAGGAGTAAGAAGGTGTTGAATTGGATCATGGACCGAACTCCAGTGCAGTCACCCCTACCCACTCTACTCATTATAGCTGAGTCACATTCAGCACCTATAGACTTGATGACCTCAGGCTTCCAGCTACGCTAGCCTGAGAAAGAGTAGCTACCTCAGTTCCATCAAAGAGCCGAGCAACTATCCTAAGAGCCCAGACACAGGTCACAGTATTCCCAAAACCTAGTTCATACCCTTGGGAATGCTTATTCTGTATAGAACTTTTGTGCTTAAATCACCAAACATGAATTCTTCTAAGCTTCCAGTTTGTACAACATTATTATTTTATTCATAATGCTAATTGTAAAAGAGTTATTACTATTTACCTGAGGATTGCCTGTGTGTTGGGCACTGTATTAGACCTTCTACATGCATTACCTTAGGGAATCATCACAACAATAAAGACCACTGCTATTCCCATATGACCGTTAAGGAAACTTGTGCAGAGATATTAAATGATGAGTGAAGTTCAGTATGTTAGTAAAGCGACAGAGCTGGAAGTGACCCAGGGCTGTTGGAGGATAAAGCCCATGCCACAATGACATGGCCACTATTCTTTTGTCCTGATCTTCTAATTTGCCCCCATTCTAGGTTCCTTCAATACCCCAGAGTCTTGCCCATTCTCTTGTTCTCCTAAACAGCAATGTGTGTACTCACACACTGTGACTAACACACTGTGTTAGTCTATATCCTCCAGAAAATCAAAATCAATAAAAGAAAGATGTATATATTTATTATGGGACTTGGCTCATGAGGTTCTGGAAGCCAAGAAGCTCCACGATATGCTGTTCACCTGAACCAGCAAAGCCAGTGGTGTCACTCAGTCTAATTCAGAAGGTCTGAGAATGAAGGGCTGCTGTGTGTGTTCTAGAGCCCAAAGGCCTGAGAAACAAGACCTCTGACTTCTGAGGCAGGAGAAGCTGGATAATTCAGTTCAAGAAGGGAGAGATAGTCTTCATCCTTCTTCTGCCTTCTTGTTTTATTCAGGCTCTCAGAGATGTGTGGGCAGTGCCCATCCATGTTGGTGAGGTTGATCTTCACTTGATTTGTTAATGGAAATGCAAATATCTTCTGGAAGCTGCCACACAGACACAGTCAGAAATAACATGTTACTAATTGTCAGGGCATTCTTTAGCCCAGTCAAGTTGGCACAGAAAATTACTCTAAGATACCCTAAATTCTCATATTCCAGGAGTTGGTTTCTTTACTCTACCGGTGAGTCCTACTGACTCCTCATCAGACCTCTGCACCCATGCGTTGTTATTAGTCCTGCCCTACTCCACAGGATTTCTTAGCCAGGACTAGAGAATTTCCAAAGCTTCTCATCCTATCTCCAAGTTTTTCGTGCTTCAGCCTACCCTGTTGATGGCTGCTAAAAACCATTCATATTCCTTCCCTGGTAAGATGTTCTAGCCCCTCACTACAAGTTATATGGTGAAAGCCAGGGTTAGGCATAGCATTCAAGGCCTCGAAGTCTGACACGAATTCCTTCTGGGCTGGGTCTATCACTGCCTTCTAACCTCTTCAGTCCTCGGCTGTGATTCCTTCTTCCCTGTAACGCATATGTACCTCATGATTTCTCATCTTGTATTAGTTTGTTTTTCATTGCTATCATGAAGTATTGGAGGCTGAATATTTATAGAGAAAAGAAGTTTATTTTACAGCTTTGAGGGCTGAAAGCCTAAATAATATAGCTCTGGCTCTGGTAGAGCCACCATGGCCGCATTACCTTGTGGCAGAAAGCTCCACATGGCAGACAAACATGTGAGAGGAAAAGACCATGCCACAACCAAGCCAGGCAGAGAAGGAGGGACAGCCTTGTGACTTCCCACTAGGCTTCACCACTTCTCCATACTACACTGAGGGCCACACCCTGAACATACTAACCTTTTTATAACAAACTAAATTCAATCTGTATCACATCTCCACTCACACCAATATATAAATGACTCACATAGACACTTAAACATATTAATTGAATGTCATTTCAGGCATTATGGAAATGAAAAGGCTCAGTTCATGTTGTTTGGAGCTTGCAGAGTGATGAATGGGATAGGGTGGCCCAGAGGGGTTGTGACTTGAAAGAAGGCTGAAGAAATCAACAAAACCTAGACACTACAGGTACTTGCAAGCCACACAAAGGGTAAGATGTGATTCCTGTTGCAAATGGAAACCACTGGTGGGTTTTAAACAAAAGACTGACGTAATATGATTTCACAAATGCTGCTGTTATACTTGAGCTGCTCCTGGGTTCCTGTCTGATTTCTGTACTAGACATAGAGGTTCTGTCTCACTCCTGCCTGGACCACATGAAGAGAACACCGTTAGTGGGGGACTGCAGTGTCATTGACTTACACTCTGCAGTGGCCCTTCCTGAGCTTTTGCCTTTCTGAGGAGCAGTGTGGAGATAGCATATGGAAAATGGTGCAGGACAAAGCCTGTGTGAGGACCTCCACTTGGCAGGAACCAGAGGCACCCTGGAAGGGAAGGGTAATGGAAGGAAACTTCAAGAAGGAGTGGAATGTTTGGGTGGGCCCTTGAGTGGATAGTAGATGGAACTGGACAAGAACGACTGTGCTGAGGTAACAGAGCATCTGTGAGAAGGCATTGGAGGCATGAAGTGTGTTGAAAAACAGGAAAATGGGGACCAGAGCTAAGTAATCCCACAAAAGATAGTAGTAAGAAGACTCTGCAGAACTCTGGATGCCACAAGTAAGCAAAAATGAGACAGAAGGAAGAAAAGAGAGAGACTGGTGGGGATGGCCTAGAAGTAGGGACCAAAGGAAGCTGAATCAAGTATGATGAAGACAGTGGGAGAGCAGGGAAGGAAGGGAGCTGGCTTCTGAGGCCACAAACTGCCATGGGCTAAATAGTGAGCTGAGAGGCCACTCAATACAGTGCTGCACAGGCAGCCTGAGTTTCTTTCCCTCCCATATTTCTGGCCAGCAGCCCCCAGTATTACCCACATATGTTTCTGATCTTTGCACCCTGATAACAAGAAAACAGTGACTGGGCATGCATGCTGTGAGCTGGGGGTGGGGTGTTGCTGGACCCCAGAGGCAACTTCTCCATAGCCTTCTGTGACAGTTAACCAGAGTACCACACGGGACCAGGATTTGCTCAGAAAGTCTTCAATGTGGTGACAGCCTGCATGCACTGGGCTGTAAATTACAGGACTGTGACCACAGAATACCACAGGAAAATTCCTGTCAGGGCCAGGAGCAGACACAAGGGGAGAGCGACTGTGAATGGCTTTTTGGATGGGAGGGATGATCAAAGCCATCAAGGCTCAGTTAGATGGTATGAAAAGAAAATGGACAAGCAGTGGAATAAATGCCTGGAATCCCTGAGTGGGGTAGCTGGCAGGGAGAAAGGGAACTGTGCAACGAGATGTTTGTTTTGCCTCCTGGGTGAAAATCACTCCAAATGGGAACTTTCCCAGCCCAGTGAGGTCAGAATCTATGAACAGCTCCTCTTCCCAAGATCAAGATGGCAGTGTTTGCCAGGTCTGCTGTGACTACTTGTGAGGGTGGCTGGACCAGCAGGAAGGCAGCATAGCACAGTCCTCGGCTCTCACTCATGGGTCCCCTCTGAAAAGCTTATCTTCTGAGCCAAACAGAGCATGGCATTGAACTATTTGCTCCTCAAGTTAATGGACCTGGCTCTGGAAAGAAGACCCACAGGAAGGGAACCACTGCTAACTGCTGACTGGAACTCTTCCCATAGTCTGTGGTGGGGGCTGATGTTGGCTTGCTGCCTTCTTGTTCCTAACAAGATGGCATAAATATGTAAAAGCAAAGAAATCAAAATCCAATGCACTGGATCTCTTTGGACTTTCTCAATGAGACAACTAAGGAATCCAGATTGGGGCAGGGGCATGGATGAGGGGATCCCATGGAACAGCTAGTTAACTCAAGAGATCTGCTAAGTTTTAACATATTAGATGACATATGGAAATAAAGGACATGCAACATGGAGCTTTGCTGTGTGTGTGTGTGTGTGTGTGTGTGTGTTGTCTACTTGACCTCAGTTATCAAAACTTAGCTCTTCTTCCCTCCAATAGATCAGCGACACTTCCTTGGAGACCTTTCTTCTTTGCACTGTCTTCATGTGTCAGTTTCGCTGTTGTAACATGCAACCCTCAGATCTCAGTGGCTGCCATTAATGAATACTTATCTCTTATGGACATCATATGGTAGTATCTACAACCTGGCTCCTGTATCTCTACTCTGACTGTTCTTCTCAAGGTTCAGGCTGTGGGAACTGCCTCACCTGGCAGTCGATATTCCCATAGTCAAAGAACAAATAAGCATCGTGATGTTAGAATTTCTGCTGGGACCTGGTAAGTACTGTTGGCTGTGAACTGAAGCTTGTCAAGTTCAAAGTCAATGATATGAGAATATATGTGACTCTCAGGAAGAGGACATGAATAACCACAAACTGTAATACAGTCTAGCTCCTGCCCAACAGCTCTCTACAGTGGAGCAGCTTCCACTTCATGAGATCATTTTATTCTTGTAACAACTTCACTAAACAATAGCAATGACAATAGTAATTCATATTTACTAGCTCCTTTCTTTGTGCCAGCTGTTGTTCTGACTGTATCTGGCATTATTTGAGTTAATATTCACAGCAACCCTATGAACTAGAGACTACATTTTACATGTGAGAAGACTGAGAGTACTTAAATGATTTCCCCAAAGTCACACAGCTGCTAAGGATCAAGAGTGGGGTTCTCTCCTGAAGTACCAAAATCTGTGCTCTTAGCCCCACATTGAAGTAGGATTGGGCTTGGGTGGGGAGAATGGCCTCACTTGGCAGATGTGCAAGTTGAGGCTCAGAAAGGTAACATGACTTGCCCAAAAGATAGACACCTTAGGACAGAACTATATCATAAATATTCTGGGGTCTAGGCAGAGCCCCCTTTCTGTCCACCTCCTTGCCACTGGTGTCCTGGACTGTCTTCTGCCTGGTAGTTCTTTCCCTAGCCAGGCTCAGGATATTGTCATCCAGCTCTTTGGAATCTCCCTCTTTGATCCTGACCACCCACTCTGTGCCTGGAGCAGGTGATCTCCCTGACGTAGAGGATCAATGCACCTCTTACACGTGGAGCTGTGTGAAGTAGGGGCCCAGAGACTGTACTGATTCCTACCCTGTTTCCCTGTCCCCAAGAAGCAACCCAGAGGTCAAAGGAGACAAGGCCTCGGGGTTAGAGAGTCCTGTACCTGAGTCATGGCTCACCACTGCAACTTGAGGCAGGTTACTCAAACTCCCTGGGCTTTTCACTCCTTGTCTATGGCAGAAGAGCCACGGAGCTCAGTGTATAATGTCTGCCACCCAGTAATTGGCTGTCCTTTCTTTCTTCTGTTTCTCTATCCTAGATCCTGCTGGAGCTCTTTGGTCAGCACACTTTTGCTTCTCTCTACTCACTGTCGTCTTCATCCTTCCTTCTTGCGGTTGTGCTACTTACACTGCCCGCTCAGATACGCCCTCTCAGTCAGTGTGTGAGATGAGGTGGAAGCACACTTTCACGTGCATTCTCACAGAAAAAAAATGGGTCGGCCTTTTCCATTCTCACCTTATGCACACACATTCCCATATATATGAACGCATGTACACACATGTATATGCACAGTCCTGTATGTGTGTGTATGTGTGCACACCCATATCTGTGAAATCACACACTAACATGTACACACATACCCATGTTTGTGTGCCCAAACATACTGTTATTATTCAGGTTTTAAATGTTTTCCAAAATTCTCATATATGAAAGGTGTTTGGATCACAGGGATGCTATACTCATAAGTTGATTCATTCATTGATGAGTTAAAAAACTAAATGTGCTGTTAGGAGGTGGAACCTGTTTGGAGGTGGGTGATTGGGTGCATGACCTGGAAGAATATATTCTTTTTTTTTTCTATTGCCTGTCATTTATTTTGTACTTTATTTGTCTATTCAATTTCTCATATAAGAAAAACCATGTGATATTTAAGCTTGTGTGTCTGATTTACTTCACTTAACGTTACAGTCTCAAGGTGCATCCTACAAATAATTCAAGTTTATCCTTCTTTATAATAAAGTAGTACTTCATTATGTATAAATACCACATTTTATTTATTCATTCATCTGTTGATCAAAATATAGGTGGCTTCCAAAATTTAGCTATTAAGAGTTGTGTTGCTATAAACATGGGTATGTAGGTATCACTGTAGTATGAAGTCTTTAACCCTTTTAAGAAGATATCTAGAAGAGGAGATGAGTTAAATAGAACTACTTTTAGTTTTTGAGCAATCTCCACTCTGATTTCCATAGTGGTTGTACCAGTTTTGGAAGAGTGCATTGCTGTGCCCAGCCCTCCATTTTTTCACTACTTTCTGGCTGTCAGGGGTTGAACACCTCTTCCTCCACTCTGCCCTCTAGTCATGCTCTTTCTATCTTGGACCTGGCCAACCGTGAACTGAAACCATGAACTAAAATAAACTGCTCCTCCTCTAAGTTGTAGCTGTCAGGTATTTTGTTTCAGCAATGAGAAAGTGACTAAGATGCATACAGATACACACATACCCATACACACATGACCACACTTATAGATGTATGCAAACAAACACATATAATGGAAATACGTATGTACATGTGCAAACATATACCTATGACTATGTGTACATATACACATGTACACAGAGACACACATGCCCACAAAAACGCACGTGTACATCAACATATACTCGTATATATGTACATACACACATCGATGAACACATATACTTGTACATATGCACAAATAAACACACAGCTCTTATGCGCCCAGCCAATTGGGGTTATGGCTTATGGGACACATAATGCTCTCCAGTTCCTCCCCAGAGAGCAGTTTTGTTCTCTGAGGAGCTCTGCACTGAACTGGAGAGTACCAGCATAAAGCATGTCCTTGGTAGTCAAGTCCTACTCCTGACCTCTTCTTGCAGAGGAGGAAACTGAGGGCCAGAGAATGATAATAGCTAACACACTGCTTATAATATGCTAGGCATAAGTCTAGAATCTTTGTAAGTATTAACTTATTTAATACAACCATCAAATGAGATGCCCAGTATTATCATTGTGTTCCAAAAGAGCAAACCGAAGCACAGAGGAGTCCCTGGTTGGTAGTTACACAGTGGCTGATAGAATCAGGTTCATGCCACTGACTCCATACTTCTACTTGCTGAGGGATGCTGCTTCTCTGCCACCAGATACAGCTGTGAGACCTGGGCAGAGCGACTTATCTCAGCAGCTGAGAAGGATCTCTACCCAGACCTGCCTCACTTTGCCTGCCTGGCTGAGATGTCTGCTATCTGCCCACATGGTGGATGGGAGGCCAGAGGTGGGGAAGGTCTCTAAAAGTACAGTCAGGGCTCCATTCTGTTCTTACTCCCCCTGCCCACAGCTCCAGCATCTGGGAAGCCACAGCAGGCAAAATGCCTGCTTTTGTTGGCAGGTTTGCTCACATTCTCCTGGCTGTGCTTTTTTGGACTTGATTTAAGTTTAATTCCAGCCGGAATGACTGGAAATACCAAGTATTTTGCTAGGATTAGTGAATGGCTCGAAAAGCCAGCTGCCTCAACCACAACCAGGTACCTGGACCTCAGAAAATCGTTAATCTCAAGGAAATCCTCTGTGACTCAGCTCCGGTGGTTGCTCAGCTCCAGGAGGGAACAACCCAAATTATAGATGCTCAGTCAACTGCTCAGCTGGGGTAGAGAGAGGCCAGATCAGTTCCAGCTCAGAGCAGATCTGTTCTCTCTACTCACCCATGACAATGACCGAGTCCACCCACCCCCATCCAAATGGCATAATAAAACAAGAAACAGTGAGAGGAAAAGGGAGCAGGGCCAGTAGACAGTGTAGGCACTGCTGAGTGCCCTGGGGTCCATGGAAACGCTGCACAGTGGTTGGGGCACACCATCTAGCTGCTCCTGCTTATGGCTCTGTGGCCTTGGTCACATTCCATAACCTCCTCACGATTTGGTTTCCTGTCTCTGAAACAAGGATGAAACACCTGCCATGCAAAGGTGGGATGAAGACTAAGTGAAGCAAGATCTTCAAAACACAGTACAATGCCTGGCACATGGCAATTCCAAGAATGATTATAAATGGTATGTTTTAATGCAAAACAGGCTTGTCACACCTGCCAATCCATTGACACTCTTTTGAGGAAACCACCAAAAGTGTGATTCACTCCCCAACCCAAGGGGACTGGACTTTTTTTCCCTATACTAGAGCTCCAGCCTTTCCACAGCTGTTAAATGTGTCAGACACTTGAAGTCCTCCCCTGCTGACCTTTCCATTGCTGCTAAGCATGGCCCTAGGCTCGCACAGACCCGTGGCCTCTGATTGTCAGATGATGTCTCTTTCTCCCACTCCACTCACTACCCTCCAGTCTGTCTCCTTGGGAGGAGGGGGGCAACTGCACGCCCTTGGTGTTTCCACAGCCCTGTCCTTCCTGTCCCTGTTGTCTCTCTCATGAACTCCATAACCGAGCACCAGGAATATCATAGTGAATAGAACAGACAAAACTTACTGCTCACTAGAGCTCACATCCTGTATGGTTGTTAAGTGCTGGGGACTACGGTGGCCCAGGGAAGAAAGGAATGAATATCAGTTGTGACTCAAAGACCTGAGCAGGTCAGGAATCAGCCTTCTAGGAGGTGATAGGAATGTTCTGTATCTTGATCACATTTGTCCAAACTTATTGAACTTGTACTTAAAAGTGGTAATCTTTACTTGTATTAGCATATATATCAATATACCTGACTTCAGACAACAAGAATGTGGAGAAAGGGTTATGCCTAGTGGGTTTGTGCAGGGGTGGAAGAGCCACGCGCTGGCCACCATGAGCAGATGTGTGTGTGTGTGTGTGTGTATGTGTGTGTGTGTGTGTGTGCACGTGCGCATGCATGCACATGTGCACACAAATCACAAGGGACCCACAGATTCAGGTTCTATGTTTTGAGTGGGCCTAGGCATCAGTCACCTTAGGGACTTCTGCGGGGTTGGGAACCACTGGTTGGTACTCTCTAATAATGAAGAAAATTGCAGAGGGCAGGGATAGTGGCTCCCTCATCTCTGCACTCCCAGGTGTTTGGCACAGAGGAGGTGATCCATACACAGTGGGTAGAATCAAACTGAATTGTACTGCAGGGGCTTGAAGTTGCCTGTAATTGAAGGTGTCCCCTAAGCATGAGGATGGGGCCAGCTAAGCTTGTTGTAGATTTTGGTTGTGATAACCCTGACTCTAGTGCTCAAGGGTTCCTGGCACTGTGTGGGGTGGGGACAGTCAAGGCAAGTGCTGTTGATGACTGCAGACCCACCTTCCTCATTAGTTGTGTCAAGTTCTATATTCCCAAAGGTTCCAGACTCCCGTTCTGCCCTCCCACTGAAGATGCCTCCCTGAGCAGGTGCCCAGCCCACCAGATCCTGGACCATGGCAGCCACCTCCTGTCTCCAGGGTCAGGGAAAGGCAATAGGAAAAGACTACTGAGCACCTCAGAGGACATAGAGTGCACCCAACTGGCAGAGGCCTTGCATCCTCTCTCTCTCCGCTTATCACTGGAGGTATAGGTGACACAACTTTGGAAATTCTAAGAAGCAGAGCTGTGAGGAAAAGGTGGACTTTTGGAGAAGAAAACCCACATGTCTTGAGCAAATGCCATGTTTAGGCATGTCCTTCACAGACGTCTCTGCTGTGTCTCCACATCAGCCCACAAGGGGTGCTAGGTCTGTGGTTTACAGAGGAGGAAACTCATTCATAGGTTTGAGTCACTGCCTGCAACTACAGTGCAGAACTGAGATTCAGAGTAAGTCTTGGTAACCCCACAGTCAGTGCTGTCTCAGAGGCAAAGGAAGGAAGGGGCCACTATGAGGAAGAACTCACCCTTAGAGAAGCTGGGAGGGACCAGAGTAGTCAAACTTTAGGGATGACGAAAGGGCTGCTTTGGCCAGAAGCCAAAAAAAGGCTGGACCTTGAGCTCCAGACAGAGAAGCTCATGCTGCCCACAGACTTAAGGTCCATCACTCTGATAGGATCCTGGGGAAAGAGGGAGGGACAACCAAGGAAAAGATAGCTATCCCAGGTTTGAGCCTGTAGCTGGAAGGAAGCATAAAACAACAGAGTTTAGAGACTTCACTTTTTGACCTATGATGAGCCTCAATACCTGCAATTCATTTCAGCTACAAGACCACAACTATTTCCCCTTTCCTCCAGGGTGTGTGGTGCTTTCCGCCACTTTATAAGTGACCATAAATGATCATATTCTATTGTATTAGTAGCCCAATAAGGGCATCAGATGAGGGAACTAAGCCTAGAAAAGTCACATGACTGCCCAACATCACACAGCAAGTAAACCTCAAACTCGAGTCTCCAGCAGGCCCAGAGACACTGTTGGTTACCCTGCCTGCTATGTGCCTCCAGAACATCTGCATTACCAGCCTACGTTGTCTTGAATGGAAAGTGTCTCAGCCTTTGGAGGAACATTACCATTCTTCATCACTTCTACCCCGAAGGCTAAGGGCCGAGCTGGCCAGTGACTATGGCTTTGAGTTTAGCCTCAGTGTTGCAGATCAGTGCAACAATGGGACTAGAAAACATGTAAAGTGAAAACCACCCCTTTCTCCTCCCCTTCTTCCATCCATCTTTTCTTCCTTTCACCTCTCCATCTTTCTATCTATCGTCTATCTATCTACCTATCCTTTCCCCCATTCATCCACCCACCTCTCTTTCCATTCATTCACCTGTCTATTTTTCTTCCCTTCTGTCCATCTATCTTTCCATCCATCAGTCCATCTTTCTATCCATCCATCCATTCTCCCATCTATCTATCTATCCATCTACCTTTCTCCCATTTACTCATTCATCTGCAAATGTTTCCTGAGCCTTGGTTGGCAGTGAGAGGCAAAATCCTGATTGCCATGAGGTTTGGTGGCCCAGTCAGGAAAGCAGACATTAAATGGGTAGCACAAAACTGTAGCTATAAGAAATACTGCAAAGGACAAGAACATGGTACTTGAAAAAGAAGCATTTGACCTGGTCAAGGAGGTCTGAGGAAAGGATAGGAGGTTATGAGCAAAAATCAGTGTAGAGATCATCTAGAATAAGGAAACAATTGCAAAACGTCTGGGAGTGACATCAGCAGGGTTTGAGGGGAGGAGCAAAGGAATGTGAGTATGTCTAGGGCTGAGATGAGTAAGGCGTGTGGACAGTTGGATCCTGAAACAATCAGATCAGGTGAAATTTTGGCCTTGTTCCTCTGAGAACAATGGGAAAGAGAGTTTTGAGGGCTTTCAGCAGAGGGTTACCTCTAACCTCAGGCTTACATTTCCAAGAGGTTCAGCCTCTGGACAGCTCGGTGCTGAGCACCAGCTGTCTCCAAGCTCTCCTAGCATCTCCCTGCTCTGCTGCAGAAATGCTGGCACCACCGACTGGGGGCCCCAGCTCGCAAACTGCTCAGTGTCCTTCTGTTCTGCTGTCCAAACTTTGAGCCTGGAGGCCTGTTGCATGCACACAACCCGTGTGCAGTCACTCTGAGTGAATGGAATCTGCAGAGCTTGGAGTCTTTTCCAGTAAATTCCATTCACCCAGAAGATTCCAGTAACCAGAAACAGGGTCTAATCCCTGGTAAGAAGATTTACTAAGGTGCGTTCCTATGTCTCTGGCTGCAGCCTTCCCAGTCCTGGCCAGCTTCTTAGACTGAGCTAGGAATTTACTGATCTCTTAAAGGACTAGTTCTCAGATTTTTACAATCTGACATCTTCCCACAGCACACGAATGCCCAGATCCTGGAGACCCTAGGAAACTTAGGTGGGCCTACAGTGGCCTCCTAGCTGCTCTGAGACAGGTAGGCAGCTCCTCCCCCTTACCCCGTGATTCAGAAAGGAGAATTGAACAAGCACCGCTCAGGATTCTGTGCTCAGCAGATTGCACAGAGTTGATCCCAGAATCCCAGACTCAACGGGCCATAAGGATGGTGTTTGGACAGCAGGGACTTTCCCATCACCCGTGTAGGACATTCCCCCCCATCAGGAAGGAGGAAGAGACTAAATGTAACCCCAGTTTCCCAGCAGGAAAAATAACACTCTCCCTGCTGTTCTGCATTAACAATTTGACTGAATAGCTTTGTGGGAACCTGGAAACCAGGATCAGCGTCAGGTGGAGTTGGGGAAATGGGGGATATCTCAGCAGTCCTGTCTGCATCAGAGCCGTACTTATACTTCCCCTCTTTGAAGATGGGCCCTGAGTACATGGATTGTGTAATTGCATAACAACTCCAGGGACTGTTTTGTTTTTCCATAGCCATTCTTCTTCTGGGCTTATAGGCATGTCATCACTGACTGCCAGGGAAGCTGTGACTTAGGGAAGCCATAATTTGAAGCAATAAGGGCCACTGAGAACTGAAAAGTGTCCTAAAATGATGATATCTGGGACTGCTCAAGGTATTAGGCCAGGGCAACAGGAAGCACGGTGTTATCAGACAAATGTAGTCTTCTGTGGCCAGAACTGCTATGAAAGAATGCAAGGGGTCATGTGATAATCAGTCCAATCAATTCATGCTGGACTAGGTGTCTGCATCACTTCATCAAGGGCCTGGAGATGCGCACCAAATCATGGCCAAATCATTTTATCCACTCCACTGGCTCTACCCTCCTCTTGATGTCCATTTACCTTCGAAAGCTAGAGGCTGACGGCCAGGATGTCTGCTAGGGCATTGGGATTGGCAGGAGAAAAGAAGGTAGATATGAGATGACACTAAAATATGGCCTGGCCCAGATAGTGTGCTCACAAATGGGGGCAAAAATGGGCGGAGCTCCCACATGACCTCAAGGGGATACTTTGATGGACAGGTCTAACCTGAAGCCACAGTGTGCCCCTGGAGGGTGATCTAGGATGACAAAAGAGAGAGTTCCAGCCAGCATTCTCTGACATGGAGGGATAAAAGGAGCTCTCTGAGGGATGACTATTGAGTGAGGCTCTAGGCCTCCTGGGCCAGCATATTCTGGGAACTCCAGTTTAACCTTCGTCTCCACATTGCTCCCTCCCTTTTCACCCCTGTATCTATCTGGACTTGTCTCCAGCAATAGCATCATTACTCCCTCATCCCTCCCTGTATCCCACTACACTGCCACCTAACCTCAAATTGAACCATCCTCTCTGGCAGTCAAGGGTACCTAAGTCTGAATTTCACCCTCCTCTTCTGTTCCTGCTGTTTCCCTGGAGCAGAACAGAAACACTGTTCCCTGCTTGCCACCCAACAGGGTAACAGACCAGTGAAGCTGGATGTTGACGTTTTCAAGACTAGTAAGTAAGTAGGAAATTCAAATGCACCTCCTTTGACCATGAAGGGGTAGGTATAACATCCAGCTCATGTTACAGAAAGCTTTTCTGTTCCTGGAAAACATCTCTCCAGAAGAGGAACCTGTGCTGGTAGGACCAAGAGCCAGGAGCTTCACTTGCCAGAAACAGAACTCTCCCTGGTTGCTCATTTTGCATTTCGGTGGGGTGGACAAAGACCATCCCTATCTTCCAGGTCTCCACCTATCTCCACTCAATTTTGACCCTGTCTTTGGGGAATGTAGGTCATCAAACAGGGCAAAGCCAACTGGCTACCAGGAAACTAGGATGAGGAAGGATCTGGCAGCACTACCTTCCTGGAAGTGTCTGACTTTCTGGAAATGCCTGGCCTCCAGCTCTCCCTCTAATTGGTGATTCCCTCCCTACTCTATGCTCTTGACCACATGTCCCTGGGTGATCAGGTGGAAGGAGGGCAGAAATAGAAGGGAACAACGCTTTCAAACTCCTATCCACCTGTTTGCTTGTAGTAATGCCACTGGCTCAAGAATGACTGTTTCCAGTGAGCTGGAGTTGCAAGGATCATCAACCCACTGAGATGTGTTCGTGAGTGTGTGTGTGTGTGTGTGTGTGTGTGTGTGTGTGTCTGTGCACGTGGGTGCATGCATGCGTGCACATGGAGATCTCTGAGCCCAGGTCATCAAGCTGCCCATGTTCATCATCAATTATCTCCATGTGACAGCATCCTAGTGGGAGTCTAGGGGAAGTGGTGCTTTTCTATGGCCTTGGCAGAAGCTGTATAAAAAGGAAATCTTCCTGGGCATAAATGCCGAAGCTGCTGGGCTAAGAGGGTTTAAGTGAAAAAAAAGAGAACTGTCTTCATTCAAACCCTCATCCCAGTCTGTCAGGTTTTTGTGCAGCACATCCAGCACATGTGAGCCCTGAGGCCACAGAGCACCTGATCACAGAGGCATAGTCCTCAGGCTCTAAGAACCTAGCAATGGCCTGAGGTAGCCCCCTCCTCACTTAAAGTTCAGACAAGCTCTCCTACTCTGGAAACCAGTTTTATATTAATTTTTCCCAGAACACTTTTGGAGCATGTAGCCTATCTGAGCCTGGAACTCTAGCTGCCATGGAATTCACTGGAAATACAGGTCAAAAAAAATTTTCCTACCTCTGAATATTCTTCTTAAAAAACTCCAATTTCCCCACTTTGTATCAAAGGATCAAGAGCTTTCTATGAATACTTGCAGGGCTTTCACAAAATCAAAGTGCCTTTTTTTTTAAGTGTATCATGGAAAGTAGATTTTGTGTTCCCTAACTCAACAAATATTTATAGAACTCCCTTATTGCCTTTCCCCTTCTTAAATGGTTGCTTCATATGTACTTTCAGCTGGATTCACAGAAGGCAAGACTTTCCCGCTAGGACTAGGACTAACACATTCTTGAGCTTGTGCATCTGTCCTTTTACTCATGATCCCCTCCATAAGGTTGGAACAAAGTTCCAGAGCAGGTGCCCCGGCCACACACAGAGCCAAGCAAGGTAAGGGACAGTGGAAGGCAAGGGGCTGCAGGACAGGACTATGGCAGAAACAAGCTGCTGCAACAGGGGCAGATGTTGAGGCCCGTAACACTCACCAGCCAGCAGAGGCCCCTCCCTGGTGATGTCAGCTCTGAATGACACCACGCCACAGCACTTTTAGATGGGGTTGGGGAAGTGCCTGGCAGAGACAAGCCTAACACAGTGGTTCTCAAATTGTGAATGACCCAGCAACTAGTGAGCAATGCAGATTCCTTGGCTCCATCTCAGACCTACTGAATCAGGGCCCAGCAATCTGTATTTTAACAAGATCCCCGGGTGATTCTGATACCCAAGTTTGAAAATCAACAGGCTGATGGAATCCCTGATATGCCCTCATGTCTCAGTATCCTAAGAAAGGACTGTGGTCAGGTCGGGGTGGGCCCATAGGGCCTGAAGAGGAACAGAGAGCTCCTGGCCTCTAACACACAGGGCACAGGAGATCAGAGTGATTAGAATCTGACTCATGCCCTCTGCAGAAGGGAAACCCACAGATCAAAAGGTGGGCCCACCAGTGCTGCCCTGCATTGTGCTGGATTTTGCACCCTGGCTTGGCTGGCAGGAGAAAGGCATCAGCCCAGCAAATAGCACCACTGGGACACCCAGGCCCTCCACGTACATCATCCCTGAATATCCACATGTGCACACGCCTGCAGGATTGGAAATGTTTGTGCAGTTTCATAGTTTCAGAGACTTAGTGACTGGCCTGAGGTCATTTGGCTCCCAACCTGTAGAGGAGATGGGATTGAACACACCCCATCATGTTCCTGGCTTTCACCCATTCTTGGTGCCAGCCAGGTTTGCTAGTCTTCCGTGTGAGGGCACCTGTCCCCAGCTCTGCAGCTGGAGGGAGTGCTTCCGTATTCATGGGAGACAGGAGTTAAGGACAGACTCGGAGTGAGGTGTCTCAGGGGCCTGGACTTTCAGGGACCAGCAGTTGGCTTCATATTCTCATCCTGAGCATGAAAATGCCTACGATTTATTCAACACCTCTCAGGAATTTGCTGACAGAGGGAGTCTCTTTTTCTAAAGCCTGCATCCTGGCTCTCCCCCAGCCCAGACCCATTGCTGAAGAGGGCTGCACTGGGCACCCTGAACTGAGGACGAAAGCCACCTTGGTTTCAGTAAGTCAGCTTCATGGGCAGCACCTTCCTGGGCCTTTCTGGGGCCCTGACTTTGGCTGCACTTGGCAGTTGGTTTCACGTGTGTGATCTGCCACTTGTGCAGGAAAACAGGCTGGACTAGTGTGTGGCAGGAAATTCCAGGGCAGCCATCTGCTCCCTTGTCCCTGCGTGAAAGACAGCCTTGGGTGATCAGAGGGATAGCTCCCCAGCTTTGATATTCTGGAACTGGGTGCACAGCCTGGGTTAGTGGATGAAAGTATCCTAGGACAGGGAGAAAGGCTGAACTCATGCTGTGCCTCTGGCATGGGACTGATTAAAAATTCAGACTTCTATTGAATCAGGTACTTTGTGGCTGGAACCCAGTGGTCTGTCTCAGTAAGACAACAGGTGATTCTGATGTTTCTGTCACAGGTCCCAGCAGGTCTCCCTCCCATTTCCTTCCTCTTCTCTCAGCAGGAGTCCACAACCCACCCTGAAGAGCCTGCATTTTCAATCATATGTCCATGCTCTCCCACCAGGACAAGGGGCCATTGCACCATCTCTGCAGACTCTGAGCCTTCTAGGCTTCCCTTTGTCACTCCTGGTTTCCAGTGCTCAGCATTTCACTGCTTTTCATTTGTTTCCTTCTGCATCTAACTTCTCCTTCCTCAGACTTCATCTATTTTCCTAACTTTCATGTTTGACAATCCTACAGCATTTATCAAAGTTTATTCAGCCCACCTTTGTCCACTACCCACCACTTGTCACATAGCCATAGGCCCAGGGGACATAGCAAAGAGCGAGGCAGTAGGGCGCCAGCTCCCATGGAGCTTATAGTCTAGTGGGAATGTGTGGGGAAAATGGCCCTGAGTGCTGTAATGATCTGTGCACTCACTCTGCATCCCTTCCTTCCTCATTCATCTTGCAGAGTATGTGCCGTGTAACAGCACGCCAGACTGGCATGGTGCTGCCCCACTCAGGGCCTGGTTCTCAGGCCTTCAACTTGCTGCTTCACCCATGGAGGGAGCGAGCACCAGCTCCTCATTAGGTTGACTCAAGTGTTGCCCAAGTCTCTGTTGAGTGCTGTTCCCACCCACGTTACCAGAAACTCAAGACTAGTTGGACAAAAGAAGATGCTGCTCATCAGCTAGACAGTACAGTAGAGCCATGGCTTAGGTGACCTCATCACCTGTAGAGTCCACCTAACTGTCACCAAATCAAATCCCTAATCTACCACTTGCTTCCAAACTATGCACCCTCAGACAAGTCACTCAGCCTTTCTGTGCCTTAGTTTTCTTATTCTCCTACTAAAATGAGCAGATAATAAAGTTCATCTCATAGGATTATTAGTAGGACACACTTATTAATACACAAAATTTACTAGGTAAATAGTAAGTGTCAGGAATTCCTATTGCTGGCCAATTGATGATAAGTCTTGTATGTCCTATATATGGGGTTGGCATTTCATGAACCAGATGGCATCTTCCCTCTCAGCATCTTCAGAAGATCCCTGAGGAACTATAGAGACCCACAGAATAGGCAATTTCAAGTTGGTCCTTAGTATGAGTTCTGGTGCACATGAGGTGGGAGGCAGTAATCTACAAGTGATCATGCGCATGGATGGGAGACTCCAGAGGCTACTTATTCTCCTGCACTGGTCTCTCCAAAGCTACTCCTTGGATGTTGCAATCTTTTTTTCTAGAAAACTGCTTAGCAACATATTCATAGAGCAATGAGTTCATACCCTTTCACCTAGTAATACTGCTTCCAGAAATCTGTCTCAAGGAAATAAGCAGAGAAGTGCACATAATTTTATGAGTAAATTTGTCCATTGAAGTATTGTTTGTATTTTAAAGCAAAATCAGAACACATATCAGATCATAGGGAATTAGAGGGGGTACTTGCCGATGACAATACTATATGGACTTCAGTAATATCTTTAAAGACTATCAAAGAGGATAAAATTGAAACAAACAAAAAAATCAGGCCCTAAGCCTGCCTGCTCCTGTGCCTCATTTGCTCTTATGAGAGAAGGATCACAGAGAGCCTTCAATTAGGCACTGCAGGATCTGAGCCTGGCTGCTGGGGTGCTGGTCACCTCAGGAGTACTCAACAATGAGGCTGCTGTCATGAGCTTCCAGTGGCTTCCTGGAAAGAGGAACAGTTATCTTGTGCTAGCAAGGAGGAACACAGAGCTCAGAGGTTAGGCAGCTGAGGAGGGGCAACAGGTTGAAATAAAATTGCTGTACCGGTGCAGAGAATATGTGTATGTGACTCTCCTGGGTCACCCCTCTCCCATCGTCACTGCTAGAGCCACACCTCACATTAGCACAGCACCTTCCAGCTCTCCCCGCAGGTCCTTGGGCAGTGTTGCTGCACATCTCTCAGCTACCCAACGGTGCCAGCTGGGCAGACAGAATTTAAAGAGTTGAGCCTTACAGAAATGGGTTCAAATCCACACATCACACTTCAGAGCTGTACAGCTGAAGGCAAGCCATGCGCACAGTGCCTCAGATTTCATTTGTGCTTTACCCTTTTCCTGGGGAAGCCACCTGGAGCAGATGTGGAAGTACCCTCTTGCCCGCACTGTGTAATACAGTGCTGTCATGTCGTTCAGAGGAGGAAACTAAGGCTGTAAGATGTTAAGAGTAGATCTTGCTCAGGTGCTGCTGTTAGCCAGAGACAAAGTTGGGAAGCACCCAACTCTTCCAAAGTCTTTTCTTCTCTTTCCTTTCTAAAGTAGCTTTAGGATACTTAACTCACATGCCATACGATTTACCCTTTTGAAGTGTCCACTTCAGTGGTTTTGGGTGTATCTGCAGAGCTGTGCAACTATCAGTACAATCTAATTTTAGAAGACTTTATCCCCACCAAGAGACCCTGTGCCCATCAGCAGTCACCCCCCACCCGCCTCCTCCTCCCCCATTTTCTCTACACCAGGCAGCCACAGTTTCTATAGATTTGCTTAATCTGGACATTTCACATAAATATAGTTTATAACTTATCTGATGTTTTATACTGGTATGTTTTATTTAGCATTTCTTTTTTTTTTTTTTTTTTTTTTTTTTTTTTTTTTTTTTTTTTTTTTTTTTTTTTTTTTTTTTTTGGTTTTTGTTTTGCTTTGTTTTGTTTTTTTCACAGCACTGGGGATTGAACTCACAATCTCGTTCCTTCTCAAACAGGCACTTAAGTCACTGAGCCAAACTCCCGGCCCTGGTTTTTTGAGGCAGGGTCGCACTGTGTAGCTCAGGCCAGCCTTGTGCTCACGCTGTAGCCCAAGTCGGCCTCGAACTCACAACGCTCCTCCTACCTCAGCCTCCCAAGGGCTGGAATTAAAGGCATGAGCCACCACGCCTGGCTATTTAGCATTGTTTTTAAGGACTGTGCATGTTTCGTATAAATCAATACTTTATTCTTTTTGTGGATAAATACTATCCCAATTTGTGGATATTTTGCTTACCCACTCATCAGTTGATGGCCATTTGGGTTATGTCCACCTATAGATCATTATGAGCAATGCTGTTTTGAATATGCATATAAAGTTCTGTGTGTTCGTAGGTTTTCAATTTTCTTGAGCACATACCCGGAATTAGAACTGCTGGGTAATCTTTCTATGCTATTTCTCAGAATTTTGACATGTTAGTGTGCATTTTTTCCCTCTTTCTTAGCCAAGAAATTTTTTTTCCCAAAAAGCAGCTTGGAAGACTTCAAGAAGTTCTGGTTTAGCCCACTCATGCCTCCAACTTTTCTGGAAAAAAATGGAAGCCCAGAAAGGCTCAGCAACCTGCCAACATCACAACTGAACAAATGAGAGGAGACCATCACAGGACACCAGACAAACAACATGTGACTACTGGAATGGGACAGAATTCCTCAACATAAAGAATTCTGAAGAAATCATAAAAGAAAAAGGAGATAAATACAGAAAATAAGATAAATATGGAAGATAAATACAGAAACATTTAAACTTTGGAAGCACAACCACATACAAGCAGAATTAACAAGGAAATGATAGTATCAACTTAGACTACAGCATCTCAACCTGGCTAGGAGAAGAGCCCCAAGCAGCATGAAAAATGTTGATGCCCAGACTTCATTCACAGAGATGGAATTAGTTATTAACATCCACAGATGATCCTGATGTGTATCTAGTTTTAGAAATGAGAAAATCCGATATACAAGGATCAGGTAAAAGTATTTTAAAAAATTAGTAAGAAAAAGTCCTGTGCAATCTCTCTGGGAAGCCATTTGTCAATATGCAACGTAAGTCTTAAAAATGTTGATGTCTTATGACTTAGGATTTCTACTTTTTTTAAATTTTTTTATTTTAAAAAGCAAAACATAAAATAGATTTCTACTTTAATTACTCTGTTCTGAAGAATGAGGAGCATGAACACATAGATTTATGTAAAAGCAACTTATCTTACATTTAAAGGTAATAAAAATGTATTTTAAAATTAAATTCTTTCAAACTATTAATGTTTAATTTAGGAGGGCTTTCTTAGACTAGAGAATGCAGAAAAAACCACAGGTACATTCAGCTACCTGATCTTTGACAGAGGACAAAAACAAACACTGGAGAAAAGATAGCCTTTTTAGAAAGTGTTGCTAAGAAAATTGGTTACCTACATGCAGAAGATCGAAATTAGAGCCATGCTTCTCATAATGTACTAAACTAAAATCAAAGATCTAAATATTAATACAGAAACATTTAATTTGCTGAAAGATAAAGTAGATAAATCTCCTGAAGACATAGTCATAGGCAAAGACTTTCTAAACAGAGCCTCAATTATATAAGAAATAACAAGAATTAACTAATGGGATCATATCAAATTAAAGGGTTTCTGCTCGGCAATGGAAACAGAGTGAAGAACCAACCTAAAGAATGGGAAATTCAACTGGGGATTTAGCTCAGTGGCCTAAGCGCCTGCCTTAGGCACAAGGTTGTGAATTTGATTCCAGGTACCAAAAAAAAAAAAAAAAAGAATGGGAAATTTTTTTTCTAGCTATTCCTCAGGCGGAGGAATAAAATCTAGAATATACGAAGAACTAAAAATTTTAGACCACCCAAAAATAAAAGACCAATTAAAAATAGTCAACTGAAACGAACGGACACTTCTCAGAAGAAGTACAAATGGCCAACCGATACATGAAAAAATGTTCAATGTTGCAGGCCATTAGTGAAATGCAAATTTAAACATTCCATTTTAAAATGTAAACAAATGCAAATTTAAAGATTCCATTTTACTTCAGAAAGAATGATCAACACCAAGAAGCCAAAAATTAAATGCTGGAGAGGCTGGGGGAATAAAAGAACTGTTCTGTACTGTTACTGGGAATGTAAATTAGTACAATAACTATGGAAATCAGTATAGAGATTCCTCAAAAAACTAAAACTAGAAATTCCATATGACCCAGCAATTGCCCTTTTAGGTATCTTCTTTTTTTTTTTTTTTAATATTTTATTAATAATAAAAGACAAGACAGAAGAGAATCCCCCATACTTGCTACATTGCCTGCTATAAAGAGATGCTTGGGTTGCTGCCCAGAGGCCTGGCCAAATCTACAAAACAAAAGTTGGTTGATGTTCCTTGGTTGCTATTAATCCAGCCAGACCTCCGAAACAGCGTGTTGCTTACTGGGGGTGGGAGGGGGGTGGGGGAGGTGGGGGGGTGGTTTAGTGTTTGTCCCAGATTCCAAGCCCGCGCGCTGGTGCCGCGCAGGCTGGGCGGGGGTCCCGCAAGGGGTCCTACTCGTTCTCCTCCAAGGTCCTGATATCAGGACCCCAGAGGGCAGTCTATATTGCTTCCTGATCCATGCCTGCGCTGCGCGGGCTGGGCGGGGGTCCCGGAGGGGCCCTACTGGTTCTCCTCCAAGGTCCTGATATCAGGACCCCAGAGGGCAGTCCATATTGCTTCCTGATCCGTGCCTGTGCCGTGCGGGCCGGGCGGGGGTCCCGGAGGGGTCCTACTCGTTCTCCTCCAAGGTCCTGATATCAGGACCCCAGAGGGCAGTCCATATTGCTTCCTGATCCATGCCTGCGCCGCGCGGGCCGGGCTAGGTATCTTCTTGAAAAGTTAAATATATCATACCACCATAATGTATGCATACCCATGTATATGCAGCACAACTCATAATAGCTAAATCTTGAAAGTGGACTATATACCCATTCAATAGATGAATGAATAAAGAAGATGTGCTATTTATATACAATGGAGTAGTACTCTGCTGTAAAGAAGGATAAGTTTAAGTCACTTGTAGGAAAATAGATGTACCTCAAGACTATTAAGTGAAATAAATCAGACATATAAGCTTGAATATTGCATAATTTCTCTTATCTGAAAAGCCTAAAGTATAAATAAAGTAAAGAGCAAAATAAAAGATAGATAATAGGAAACAGGGAAATATATCTTTTGCATATGTGACGGGAACCAAGACAGGACAGTCGGGGTAAGGGAGTAGGAGGATCTAAAAAGAATTAAATAAAATTAAATAAACATGTACAAATTCCCCATGATGAATATAATCATTATGAACTGCAAATGTGTACTGAAAAAAGAGAGAGAGCCCTGTTAGGTCCACTGGTCCAATCTCACCTGTGCTCTTCCAGCCTCCTCTGGAGTCAAGCAGCTGCTTCGTGGTGCTTGTTTCCTGGCCTCCGGAGCAGCCCACACCCTGTGCAGACAGCTCTGTCTGCCAGGAACTGCTGCCTGCAGTCCAACCAAAGTCTGCTTCCTGCTTCCTTCTCACCATGCTTTGATTCTTGTTCTGTATGGAACAAGCTGATCATGGTGACTGATTTTCAAATATTTCAAATAAGCTATGAATATTTTGATCACCTTCCTTTAAATAATACCATTTACAGGGACCATTTCTTCTATGTCTAATTTAGCCCTAATCCTTACAACAGCGAGGCAAACTGGAATCTTAACCCCTTGAAAACCGGACTCAAGAAGATCAGTAATTTGCCAAAGGCCACACACAGGTATGTGGCTGAGGGATGTGGGAACGCAAACCCGCCTGGGCTCACTTTGTTCCTACACTCTGATTTTCTGAACAACTTCTGTTTTTCTCCCTTCTCCAGGTGGACCAGTAAAGGCAAAGCAAAAGTGACTTCTCTGCCCCTTGGTCTCAGCTTCAGTACCGCCGAGGATCGCATCATTTGGTTCTTTGTGTCCCTGGAGCTCACAGCTGCACAGACTGTCAAGGGAGAGGCTTCAGGGTGTTGGCCACATGCTGCTGCTCGGCTAAAGCTCTGGCACTGGCTTTTGTTTGTTTTCTTTCTATATTTGGGATTTGTTGAACGCAATTTATAATCTCACATTTATCAAACATCATCTTACTGGATTCACTTATCACTCTGGCCAAACACTTTGAACCTTTGTTCCATCATCAACAAATTTCCTCTCACTGCATTACAGTTCACTGACACATTAACGAGGGAATTCCTGAGAAACAGCATGTGTGGTGTCATCAGGGACTCGGAGTTCTGGAATCACATTTGTGGTTGAATTCTGGAGTCGATAATTAGTAATTTCTGATCTCAGGTAAAGAAGCCAAGCACATGGTGCTTAAATTTTCTGTTTGTAATGGGAATCATGGCAACACCTGGGTCACAAAGGCACATAGAACCATGAATTCATGACAGTACATCTGACATAGGTAGGGCCATAGGTATAACCTGGATAGTCCCAATCCAACTGAATGATCCACACTGTGCTGGCTGAGAGGAAAATTCTAGACAGTTGCTCTTCAGTTCCACCCCAGGACAGTCTCTCTGGCATTCTGGGACCCAGTCTCTGGAGGACAACTGGCTTATGTGTGTCCTTATGTGTATATTAAGTATACTGTCACATATAGTCAAAAGGCTTGAGTCAAATCTGAGGACATTTGAGCCACCTCTCTTCCCAGTGTCCAGGAGCTCAGTGGCCATCCGGCAACTATGCTCATCCTTGGAACAGATGCTGTGGAGGCTCATTCTTTGGGCAGCGTCCACTAGGGAGCCTGTGGTGTTCAGACAGCCCTGGGAAGTGTCCCTCATACTGACTTCCTCTTCTCTGCAGACACCCCTTGTTCTGGAGGTTCCATTAACCTCCACCTCTGCCTTCCACACAGCCTGCCCCAACTTTACCTCCACTCCCAAATGACCAAGCTTAGTAATCTTGTCCTCTTCTGAGGCCAACTAATCTACTCTCATTGGCATGGATAAACAACAGCCTTAGTATTCAGAGGAGTGTGTGTGACACAAAATAGGCTCTCAAGAAATACATTTCAAGCTGGGCGTGGTGGCGCATGCCTTTAATCCTAGCACTCGGGAGGCTGAGGTAGGAGGAGCATTGTGAGTTTGAGTTCCTGCTTGGGCTACAACATGAGCGCAAGGCCAGCTTGAACTACATAGTTCGACACTGTCTCAAAAAGCTAAGGTTGAGAGTTTGGCTCAGTGGCTTAAGCAACTCCTTGGCAGGTGCAAGGTTGTGAGTTCAATCCCCGATGCCACAAAAGAAAGAAAGAAAAAGAAAGGAAGAAATTTTAAAAGAGTGTGATCAATCTGAATTTGCAAAAAAAATATTTTTTTCCTCAATGCCAAGTATTCCTCAACTTATGCTGAAGTTATGTTTCGAAAAACCCACTGTAAGTTGAGAATATTCTAAATTGAAATCGTATTTAACACCCCAATGTTCTTTTTAAAAGAAAATGTCACAACATACATAAATAGTTTTTCCAATTCTAATTAACTCTATTCAAAATTCTAGAATCAAATATTTCAGGGCAGTTTATACTGTTATCTAGAAAAAAGAAACAAAGTACAGAAAATAGAAGTGAGGTACAGAAACAGCCCAATGGTTAAGCTCCTGTTTGTCTATTTTGAATAAAATTTGAGGAGTTGGCCACTTATCATTTGGCGGAGATTCAGCAACTTGTTACAAAAGTAGGTTACAGTCTGTTCACACATCAAGTTAGGTTGTAGTTCACTATGTACAGAGAAACCTTCAGGCCAAATTTAAAATATGTGAAGAGGCAGCTTGAGACCAAACAGTCTAGTGCAACACTAATGACTATGAGAGCTTGGCGATACCTAACACTGCAGAAGCCGTTTGCTGTTCCGATGTGGTTGACTGGGTGCGATGGCTGGCTGCTGTTGCCCAGCATCTCGAGAGTGTACCCAACCACATATAGTGTTAGCCCAGGAAAAGGTCAAAATTCAAAATTAGAAGTGTTGTTTCTCCTGAATGCATACTGGGTTTTGCACCATTACAAAATTGAAAATTCCTAAATTGAACAATTCTAAGTCAAGGCCAAGGGTATTTCCATACCCCTTGAAATACAAAAATTATGACTTTCACAACTAATGCTTCTGAAAGGGGCTTTAAGATCTTCTCTCAGAAGTCAAAAATATGCATAATGATTTTCCTTTCTTTGTAATCCTAATACTCTCAATGGAAGTGTGTGGCTCTTACTAGATGTAGAGAAGGTTGGTAGGTGACATGAAAGCAGTGAAAATCACAGGAGAGGACACAAATATAGTTCAACTCATATTCTCCCTACATAATACAAGTAAACCATATTAGTATTATTACTGTTCATCCAAGAATGCCAGTGGAGATGCCACCAACTCATCACTAGCAAGTCTCGGTTGCCACTATCCAGCAGCTTTGAACTCACCTCCAAATACAAAGTCCTGGAGGTCAAGGTTCTCACAAGACAAAATGAAAATAAATTTAGATGTGAGATCTTAATTGGCTTTTATTTGTGATTTTAGAATCAGATAACATCTCGTTCTATTTTGTTCTAATGAACTGATCAGAGGAGGTTGGCTTTCTACACAGAAGAGAGTTTAAGAGAACAGAAACAATTAACAAAAACAAAAAAACACAAAAAACAGATTGGTCATGTTACTTTCCTCCTAAAGGTTAAAGCAGAGGAGATTTCCTTATCATGCTGGGTAAAACTGGCCTACTTAGAGATTTTGCTATTATCTCTTTATCCTAATTTCTCGGAGGTCAGATAAACACCGTGGTTTTGGCTTAGGATGTGGAAATTCAGCACAAGAGATGTCACTTTGGTCTGGTCTGTTGAGCCCAGTGTAGAAATTCAATCTAAACCAGTGACTTTCCATAAATTTTATTTCACAGGGTCTTTGCTATATCTGCAAGGCTTTGGCTCACTCTACCTAAATCCTTAGCACCTGGACCAGGGGTATTGCTGGATCATCGGAGATCATGGAGACAAATATTTCAATTTTTAAAAACATTAATTATTCCTAAGTGACTCTTGCCCATTGGACTTTGTGTCTACTGGAGTGTCAAAGATTTATTAGAAGAACAGGACCCTATTTTGGAGGTCTTTGGGAGCAGTGAGACAAGACCTAAAACTGAAGCTACATGACCTAGTTTCTGAACCACATGTCCTTTGAAAGTGACTCGGCTTTCCTGAGTCTCAGGTTCCTCATGGAGAGAAGATCTGCAATACCAGCTGGGCAGCGGGAGGCATTCTTCTTAGGGTGACCCTCCTGGCTTCATCCTGATCCCGGCATTGCAGGGGGAAGCTGGGTGGCTCCCCAGGCCTTCCCAGTGCTATCATATCACATACTCCTTTCCCATCTGGTAATGGCATTTTACAGACCAAAATATAAATGCCATATCTGACCAAGAGAAGAATCTTAAAGATAGAATGAGTCTCCAGCTGCCATGCCTGTGCTGTGCCTGGGAGGAGTCCACACACCTGACAGGACCCTCCTAGGACAGTGTGCTCACTGCCTCCACCACTGCCCATCTGAGTCCCAGGGCTGATCAGACAGATGGCAGCTTCTCTCACCCCAGCCCCCACTTTCCACTCTGTCACCAGGGTGATGCTGAGCACCTATCTGGGAGAGCAGAAAGCAGGTGTCTGAGCTCTTACAGGTCCATTAGTTGCTAAGCTGGAAGCTGTCCTGCAGCCTGGAGCCTGAGCTGCAGGTAGACATCTAGGTCTTAGGGCAGGACAGCTCCCTCAGAGGAGTCTGGCAGGTCCTCATGTCTACTGGCATTGTTCCCCCAACATGCGCTGGCTGCCTCAACTCACTTGAGGGTCCCCAGTCACCACTGAATGGGAAATGTGACCAGAAAAACCCATCCCACAGCTTTTGGGACAGCTTCCAGAGGAGGGAACATGGAATCCTGCAAAGCAGTCCCACAGCCCACAACTTGTCCCCCAAATCACTCCCCGACTTGACAACCAAAGCACCTAGAATTCACTTGTTTAATATTTATAATGTTGTGGGCACTGAGGAGTTTTTGCCTCATGGAACACTACATTGCCCAACTTAATGATGAAACCCTTGTCCACCCCTTCTTGTACTTGAATTTACAAGCCTCTGGGAAGTAGGTGTTAACCATTGTGTCCATTTTTCAGATGGACTAAAGGGAACCCAGGTCAATCCTTCTTGGTGAGCTGCTCCTGGGTGACAGAGCTCCTGACTGCCCTAGTGAGGGATGCAGTAGGCGTCATGAAGCAGTCTAATTGGGGTACCAACATGTCAAAAGAAAATTATGAGGCAGTGTAATAAGAGTCATCACAGGGATATATAGGCCTTTTTTTTTTTCCAACACACTTGAGTTTGAACCACAAAGGCTTCCTAGGGGAGAAAATGGCATCTTGGTTTGACGGTGGGGGCTGCTGGAATACTGATGAGAAGAACGGTGAGGCTGCATCCTGGCTCCCTGTGAAGAGTGTCTTGATAAACTAGTAATGTCCATTCCAGAAGGGAGATTATGACACAACTTGTGCAAAATGTTTGCTGACCCTGTCTGAGGCCTCAGCATGAATGAGAGCACCCTGACAAGTGGAACTTACTATTTTGATTATAGCAAACACTTATTATGTCTTATATGTCAGGCATGACCCTAAATGATTTCACAACAACCCTCTGAGGTAAGAACTGTTTTATCTCTGTTTTCTGGATGAAGAAATTGAAACTCAGAAGTAGACGACTTACCCATAACTGTGGCTGTCAAAGGTCAGAACTGAAAGGAACTTATGCAATCAATTGCTCTAAACTATTCTTTTCCAGATAAAGGAAAGGAAGTTCTATAAATGCAAGTGTTCCGTCCAAGGTCGCTCAGAACTGTAAGGCTGACGGTAAAAGGAGAGAAGGATCACAGGTCCAGCTGGCCAGGGCATGAGCTGTGGGCAGCCAGAGCCCTTCAAGAACTGGACATTTACTCAGAATAAGTGGTTATGAGGAAGATGAAGAGCCCTGACTGTCCCAGCTATTTCCCTTTTTTGCCTTAATGAAGACCCTGGCTGAATGTATGCTTGGCACACACCTGCCCCACAAAAAATTACATTTCCCTGGTTCCATGGTGGTTAAGTATGGCAATGTGGCTGAACGACATGAAACTAATGCCCTAGAGTTACCCACCTGCAGACAGCCTGCTGAGCGTCTGTTCCCTCACCCTCTCCCTGCTGCCTGAGACATGGCCTCAAATACATTCAGACTCAGAGGCCTCATGTGGAGGGTAGCAGGTTCATCCCACTGTGGCCCCTCAATTATCTAAATGTGCAAAACTACCGCCTAGAGAAAATAACCCTAAGGGTCTCATACAAGCAATTAAATACACCAGTTGTATACCCAGCTCAAAAGATGATTTGCACCACTTCCATCTGGCACTAGGTCCATGGATTCCCCCAACCACAGGAGACCAGGACCATTAATCCCACTACATACCCAGAAGTGGAAAAGCCATGATGAACCAGAGTTTACAACACAGTTATGCCTGGGGCCAATTCAGAGAAGAGCTGTCCTCTACAAAGCCCAAAGTCATAACCCTTAGAGCTGTGGCTCACAGGAGGTTAGCCCTCAGACCTGTCTGGTAGCAAAAACATAAAAACCTCTTAGGCTCTCCCATTATACATTGGCCTGCCCCAGAATTCGAGGCAGGGCTGCGTGTCCCTTGCTATCACCTTCTTGGCACCTAACCAGGGCCAGGCACAAAGTAGAAACTAGCTGTCGAGTATTGGATTGATGGGTGAACAGACAGCTGGATGGGTGGCTGAGTTCCTGGGGACAGCACTCAGTTCTTTACTGCTTCAGAGCCTGCCTGGGGCTTGGCATCCTGCCCTGATCTAGCAACAGCTGATTTTGCAGTGCTGGTTTCTAAGCTGCATGTCTTGGGTTGTTTCAGTTCAATTCCACAAGCACCAGTTAGGCACCTGCCAAGTACTATGTACTTTTCTAACTTTGCGGGGGCAACAGAAATGGATCAGTCTTTGGCTGGAACTCTTGGCCTAGAAGGGTCAAGACAGATACTAATGGGATGATACAGGCAGGGTGAAACTGCACAAGTTCCACAAGGCAGGTGGCAAGCCTGTGTTTGGGGGGACACTGAGGAAAGAGCAGTAATTTCTGTCAGTTTAAATATGGAATGAGGGTGGAGAGGAGGTTGGGAAGATTTCCTGCAAAGATGACAGGAAAGCAATACTTCGAACAATGCACAGTTTGAAAAGTTCTGGGTAGGGAAGGATTTCAGGTGAGGGGACCCGCTAGAGCAAAGTGCAAAGGCAGGAGTGTGACTGCCAATCTGTGGATCAGAGGGCAGGGACAGCTGTCCAGCACAGGATAAGCTCTTGCTTCAGGTTTAGCAGCAAAGCAAGTGCTGATGCTCTCCTTTGCTTTGACACAGAAGAGCTGGGCAGATGTCATCACCCTCTTGCTGTTTACCTTGGAGAGTTATTTCTCTTTTGGGGGCCTAAGTACCCTCACCCATGAATGGGGGACCAAGTTGCACGGGCAACCAAAGAGCCACCAGAGAAGGAAGCTGTGTGTGGGAGGTATATCTGTTGTCTTTGGGGGTATTGGTGCCAAGTTCTGCTATGCACCAAAGGACTCTGACACCTGCTGGGCTGGCTGGCTGGTTCCCCAAGGTCCCGCCCCTGCAACCTGGGCTCCCTAGTCCCTCTAAAGGTGAAGTAGTGACGTCAACCAGGCCCCTGTGGACATTTCCCACAGGCTCTTCCTCTTCTCCTTAGGCACAGATGACAGAAATGTACCCTGGCAGCTGTGCAGAGAAAGGGCCTTTGACTAAGAGGGGGCTGGGAGGAGTTCCATTTTATTTGTTGATTATAAAAATGTCAGCTCCTTTGGGCAGCTTCTTGAATCAATATTTACTGTTCTAAGGCTGAGTTCAAATGCTCAGTAATCCTCCTGGCCTGGCCTCTTCCTCCCTCACCTGGGTGAGGACTAACACCCTCACGTATTTGGCAGGCTCCTCACAGACCAGGCTGGGGAGCTTGCTACATGGCCCCCAATTCACTTCTAAGAAAGGCAGCCAGGAGCTCTGTGGCCCAAAGGCAGCTCACCAGGAAGGACCAATCTGAGTTCCCTTTGGTTCATCTGAAAAGTGGACACAATGGTTAACATCTACACACCAGGGGGTTATAAGTTCAAGTACAAGAAGGGATGGACAGGGTTTCATCTGTGGTCAAACTGGGGAACACAGAGGCAATCATGACAATCACGATGATGTTGGAAGTCATTTGCCAGTGATTTCCAGGTGCTCCTATTGAGCTGAAGTATCCTTTAGCCCTGTCTTGTGGCACTGATCTGAGAGTAGACAGATCCAGAACATTTTCCCTCAGGAACTTCTGCACCAACTGCCGCTTCTCAGCTTCTAGAAACCACCATTTAGACCTCTTTATGACAAAAGGCCAGGGGAAACTTGGTGGAAAGATGTGGCACTCTGAAGGTAGATAGATCCTTGATGCTTTACTTAATGCTGCATGGATTTTGGATAGTTAAGCACTCTAAGCCTGTTTCCCATCTACAAAATGGAACAAGATCTATCCCGCTGAGCTGTTGTGGCACTTATAAATAGTGCACAGAAAGCAGTGAGCAGGTCATTTGTCACTTAGTGAATGCTTCACAAGTGCTCATTTTCCCATTCTAAGGTTGGCAATGCCCAGTATAACACAAACATTTCCCTCCCATGCGGGTCTATGCCTGTGCAACACCATCCTGGGCACCAGTCTGGTCCTGAGAAACCACGAGGCTGCTCCACTGGCACACAAGGAGCCCTCAGAATAAAGACGGCTTTCAAGTTACCCTGCCCTCCTCCACCTGTGTTTGGCTTCTGATTTGGCTTGGCTGCTGGAGTTGCCAGGTAGCTTAATACCTGCAGGGTGCAGAGCCCAGCTGTCCCCTGAGGCAGGTAGAAGCCTTGCATCTGATGCCAAGAGCGGCCTTGGGGTGAAGGTGCAGGCAGCATCTGGCTCGCTGGCACATAGCACCTGTCTGGGGCTCACAAACACTTCCAGTCTCTCAATGGCTACAGATGGATACACGGCTCCATACTGTCCCCTCATTGCTTTTTGCCATAAGTTTCCGAAAAGATGGGTGGGTGAACCTTCAAAGAGACAGCATGAAGAAAAGTCTCACATGAATCATTGACAGGAAAACCTAGCCTCAGGCTAAACCAAAAGCACAGATGTGGAATTCATAGGAGCCTTGGGGTCCCCAGATGCACTCCCTATTCCTTATCCTGAAACCTGCCTGGTTGTCAGGCCAGGCTGATGCTCAGTGCAGTGTGCACCCGAGGGTCAGGCCTGGTCATGAGCAAGAGGGAGGAGGCAGCCACTGCAGTCCAGACCTGGGCCAAACTGCACACACCTGGGCTTTCTTTCGTAGTACCAGGAAGGCTCCACTTGACAGAATTCCCCTTCCTAATACATAAAAAGTCAGTGGATTGGTGATACCCGGGCCCAGCATGGCAGAGGCAGAAAAGCTGTCCCTCTCCCTGCTCGATAGTGGAGTGATTAGTCTTGAGGTTCTTCCTGCCCTGGAATACTGCCATGAGAAGCCAATGTCAAAATGAGAATGAGTGAGGGAACCAACACAGCTTACACATTCTCCAAAACAGTTTCAGGAGCAGAGTGCCAGAATAGCCTGACCTGTTTATTAAAAATGCAGATCCCTGCCTGGCACGATTGCAGATAACCTGTGTCACAACCTTTCAGGCGAGGCCTACGGGGAGCTGCACTTTTTACATGCTGGGTCTAATGTACATTGAACAAAGTCTCTTGCTCAATACATTTGTTTTCTGAAATAATTAAGTTTGTTTTCAGTTGTAATTTACACAAATGAGTTTCAATCATCAGTTTTAATGAATATATATCACTGCTAATATTCTTAAAAGTTTCCCGGAACCCCTTTCTAGTTAATTCCATCACCTAAGTAACCATTGACCCGATTTGCTATTATCATAGGTTAGTTTTACCTCTCTTCAAGTGTTATATAATTGAGTGCATATGATATGTACTTTCTATATCTAGTTTCTTTCATTCAGCATGATTCTTCATCCATTCATATAGAACTGTGTATCAGCAGTTCATTCCTTTTGATTGCTGAGCAGTATTTCATTGCATAAGTATATCACAGTATGCTTTTCCACTTTTCTGTTGATGGCCACCTGGCTGTTTTTAGTTGTTGACTGTTTTTAATGAAGCAGTGAGGTTCTTTATGAACATGTTTTTATTTCTCTTGGGTAACACCTCATGGGAATTCACTGGATCTCAGAGTGAAATGGATAGGTGTGTTAGTAGACTTCTAAGTGACTTTACAGCTCTGCCTTCTGGTCCTGTGCCCTGTTTAATCCCCACTTGTTGAGTATGGAGAAGACCTCTAACTTATTTCTAGTCAACAGAGTATGGCAAAGATGATGGATGTCCCAGTCATGCTACATTGCATATGACTCAGTCTTCACAGATGGTGGAGGAGGGTGGTGTCTCCTTCGCTGCCTTTGGAAGAGGAATCTGCCATGTTATGAGAGGTCCATGTGACAAGGAGCTAGAGGACTTCTAGAAGTTAGAGCATGTGCTGCTGGCAGCCGGAAAGGAAATCAGACCTCAGCTTCAACAGCTGCACCTGAACCGATAATCATGTGGTCTCTGGAAGGGAACGCAGACCTGGTGATTCCAGCTTCGTGAGACCCTCAGCAGAGGACCCAGCCAGCCAATGCCACAGAAAATTTTGACTTCATGCATGTTGATTTGAGCTGCTAAGTTTCTTATAATTTGTTCCTTAGGATAGGACACTGATATGAATGTCATATTTCTTTCTCTGTTACTGTAATAAAATACAACAACACAGGTTCAGGGATTTAGTTCAGTGGCATAAGCACCTGCCTGGCAAGCGCAAGGTCATGAGTTAGATCACCGGTACCAAACAACAACAAAAACAACAACAACAAAATGGTTTAAATTATGAAGAAAATAAATTACTTTTTACAGTTTTAGAGGCTGGAAAGTCCAAGATCAAAGAACTGCATCTGATGAGACCCTGACTGCTGCATCATAACATGGCAGGAAGGGCAAGTAAGCTCCCAAGACACAAAAAGAGAACGAAAGGAGGCTGAAACAACTTAGGACTCTAAGTATCAATGATTAGAGAAAAAAAACGGATAAGTTAGATTTCAGCAAAATTAAAGAACTTCGTTAATTATAAGTAAGCAATCAGAAAATACTTAACTCACAGGCTAGGAGAAAACATTTGGAATACAAAAAAATTGACAAAGTAATTGTATCCAACATACATAAAACCTCTAAAATAAATTAAACAAACCAATTATAAAGAATACAAGCTAAATGTGATAGTGTGTGCATTTCATTCCAGCATTCTGGTAGGCTGAGGCAGGAGCATGATAAGTTTGAACCCAGTCGGGGCAATTTAGCTCCTTAGTGAGAATTTGTATCAGAACAAAAAAAATGAAAAGAAGGGCTGGGGATATAGCTCAGTGTGAAGTCCCTGAGTTTAACCTTAAGTATTAGTGGAAAAAAAAACCAGATGTACAAATAACCAGGAAGGCCATGAAATCCAAGCAAAGTGCTTAACCTCAGCATTTATCTCACAAAATGCAAATTAAAACCACAATGAGATACCACTGTATACCAGCAAGGATGACATAAATGAAAAAGACAGTACAAAATGGTGAATAGAGATAAACAATAAATGTTGCCAAGGATGTGGAGGAACTAGAGCTCTTATACATTGTTAAGAAGAATATGAATAACATCATCACTTCAAGAAACTGGATGTTTCTTCAAAAGTTAAACATCTGCCTTAATTTGATTTTACAGCTTACAACAATAAAACTAAAAGTCTTTAATGACAATTAGAACTTGAAATGTGTCTTTTAAAATAAATATTTCAAACATAAATGGTTGAAGAGTGAATTAATTCAGTAGGGCTTGAAAAAGAAGAATTATCTTCAGTTCCCTATGTTCTTTTCCCAACAGAGCAATTGTTTGCAATTCTATTACTTTTCTTTTTTTATTTTCCTTTTTCAGGCTTTTTAGCCTAATTGACTTTTTATTAAGGAAGACAAGGATTTGGCTCCCCTTAACCAAGACTACGCATCCAACATCTCCCTCTTCCACTCCACCCTACCAGGTTAGCTATGTCTCAAATTTGCTGGATATTTAGTATTTATGCTAATACTAAATGCTGTTAAGAGCTGAGCCATGCACTACACTGTTATTAGTTCCCTTTTCTCACATTATTTTCAGTTTTTCTTAAAGTTAATCCATTTTTATTATTTGCTTAGTTTTAATCTTATCCAAAATCCTCTAAAACAGACTCTGAAGCAAAAATTAAAATACTTATACTTTAGTTGGGAGATGAAAGCCCAGATCAGTGAGGATGGAAGAAAAGGAAAGGAGGCAAGAAACGATGTCAAATAATGCAAAGCGATGTGCCATCACATGTGGTTACTGTTTCACAAAGGGCCACTAAGGTACATGGCAGGTTGCTCAGCAGGAGTGTTTATTTGACACCCAAGACTTCTCCAGATGGGCTGCACCTCAATATCTTCCACAAAAGAGAAAAAGTAAATTGATTTATCTTCCTGGGTCTTTGGGTCTGGTTTCTCATTGGGTAAAATTCAACCCATGTGAATTTATTCCTTTGAACTTTTAGATTGCATCAACAAGTTCCTTCAGGGGCTTCCCACTTGGGACAACAGATTACATAGCCTGTGATGTGGTGTTTCATCCAACACTGGAAGTCATAGAAGGAGACAACCCCTGTGGGAATGGCTGGTTGCCCCAGCTGTAGGAATAGCTTGAAGAGGCTTGTAGACTTTATATCTGACAGTTTTCTAAATACATATTGCTAATAGAATATACCTTATTCCCCTCAATAGTTCAAGTGCATGTGGTACTGTATCACATTCAACTTTCTGGAGCTCTATTTCTGTGTTCATTGGATCTGCATTCCACTTTAGAATGGTTGCCAGCTACACCTGTGCCCAGTTGTAGTCCTAAAATTTTTTACTATCATTTGAGATTTTCTTTTTCCTTCTCAGAAATTGAAAATCCTGCTTCCTGAATTCCATGTTTTCTTTCTTGGGTTATTCTTTTGTTTTGGTAGAAGACCTCCTAAGAAATGGTGCATAGCACACATAACGTTTACCAAAGTTCAGTTTTTGCCTTTGTGTAAGCCTCTCCCTTAAGTTTGAAGAGCCAAATACATACTTAAACATAGTTGCTGGCATTCATGAATTTGTGTTAATCAGTAATCATATAATCTTGAAGGTTCCCATCATATCTAATTTGTGCAAATATGTCAGTACTGTGACTACACCATTCTATTCAAATCATTGCCAATGCTAGATTACTTATCTTCAAATATAAGGACAGTAATCATTTTAATTATATTATGGAGTGAGAATCATATGTGCTACCAGCCATGTAATTATAAATGTATGTGTTATTTAAATTTTTTAAATAAGGGGGCCAGGGATTTAGCCCAGTGGTACAGTTGCCTGCCTGGTATACATGAGGTCCTGAGTTTGATTCCTGGTACCCTCCTAAAAAATAAAATAAAATAAAAATGTTAAATAAGTAACGATAATAAGTAGTGAGTAATTTTGCGTGTGAAATAATTTTTAACACATTCAAATAGTTATATAGGAAATGTATTAGCAGTTTATATGAAGTTAAGAAAGACTATAAAATGCAAACCTATAATTCCAGCTACTTAGGAGGCTGAGGTAGAAAGATTGTGAGCTGAAGGCCAGCCTGAGCAACATGTATTTTCTCTCAAAAAAAAAAAAAAAAAAAAAAGAATTGGGGTAGTTAAATAAATACAGGATATAAAAAGAACTTTATATCCTTTCTGAGCCAGCATGTTAATAGAAAACTAAATGATATAAGAAAGAATAGTGAAGATTAGATTATATCATAATACAACCCATTATAGAATTGTTTGCTTCACTATCAGCTCATATCACTAACAAATACACTTAAAGAACTATATTTATCATTTTATTATTTATAGTCACGTGCCTCATGATATTTTAGCCAATGACAGGCCACATATACAATGGGGGTTCTGTAAGACTATAACGGAGTAGAAAAATCCGCCCTCGCTTCTGTGCATTGCAGCCATCGGAGCAGTGCACCTCAAGTCCTTCCTCACATGTTCATTGTGATGCTGAGATAATCCTACTGTGCTGCTAGTCATATAAAAGAATAGCACATATGATTATGTATGGTACCTAATACTTGATGATAACAAATGACTGTTAGCTTTCAATTTACTGTGCTATACTTTTAACCATTATTTTATACTCCTACTGGTTAAAAAAGTTTGCTATAAAAATATGCCTTTCTAAGAGAGTGGATAATTAGTAATGCTTTTGACATTAATATAGTCATACCAGCATTCCATTCTTTTAACATCTCCATGGTTTACCTTATTTTATGTCATTATCTTTAACTTTTTTGATCATTATATTTCAACTGTATCTCTGGCAATTAGAATATAACTGAGGATTTTTTGGGGTTTGATTTTATTTTATAAATACTGGCTGATAACTCTTGTTTCTTATTGCAGTATTTAGTTTATTTATATTTAATGTAATTGCTAAGGTATTTGGATTTAAGTCTGTCAGTTTACTACTTTTTGTCTTACCTGATATATGGCTTTCTTCTTCTTTCTTTTCTCTCCTTCAATTAATGAAGATTTTAAAAATAATTTTACTCTCAAAATTCCATTAATTTTTATTTTAAGAAAGTACTATCCTAAAAATTTGAAACACATGTCCTTGACTTAGAAAAATCTACAATAAATTAGCAGTTTTACTACTTCCTAGACAAGGATCCTTAAGGCTTTAACTCTCTTTATCTTTTGTCATGCATTTTAACTCTATGTATACTGTATTTTCAACCCCACAAGAAATTATTATTATTGTTTTGTAGAATCAATATTCACTTAAATTTACCCACATATTTATCCTGCCCATTGCTCTTCATTTCTCCTCTACTTCCAAGCTTCCATTTGGGAAATTTTTCTTCTTTGTAAAGAATTTATTTTAGTATTTAGTACCAAGTTCTCTTAGTCTTTCCTGCCAGAAAATACTTTCATTTCATGTTCATTTTTTTTTCATTTTAAAGAGGATAGAACAGAATAAAATCAATCAAAACAAAACCAGTATAAGAGATAGAAGACTTCAAAACATTACAAAATCAACAATAGTTACCGTAACACTTTTTGATGTCTTCAAAATAGCTGCAGATAACTTCAGACATAGCAAAAATCAAACAGAACAGAATACAATAGAAACAATAAAAACAAAACAATGAATGCAATAAAGGACTTCAAAACAAGTCAATAGTAATTCTAAAATTGCTACCATAATATATCTTGCTATTTTTGAAATAGCTGCTTCTGCCACCAGATTTGCCATAGTCAAACGAAACAGAAGAGAATAAAACTCAACCCAACAAAACAATGGAAACAATATATGACTTCCAAAACAAGACCATAGGGAATCAACAGTGGCTGCAACCCTCAGAAGGAGAAGCCCCCCTAGATATCACACTGCGTACCACTATCCTCTGAACCTATGATCAGACCACTGGCTCTAGACCTGCAATGTTAGTGAAACAACAAAGCACCACAGGCATCCAATTGCATTTTACCTCCATAGCTATCATCACAGCCTGTGTTTCTCCAGAAAAGTCAGTCACTTATACTGGGGGACACAGTGAGGGGTGGGGGGGCTGGTACTTCTTGTTTGTCAGCCTGTGCACCTGAAGATGCTGGGGTCTGTCTGTTCCATTATGGTGGCAGCCCGTGCCTGTTGCTGATTCCCAGACTGGGCTTGCTTGCTGGTGTGGCCTTATTCTCTCTATCCCCTGGGCCATGAATAGTGCTGACTCATAGGGAGAGGCTGGGATCTGTCTGTTCCAATCTGGCGGTGACCCATACATGGCACTGGTTCCCAGACTAGGCTTACTTGCTTGTGTGGCCTTGTTCTCTCTACCCCCAGTCCACAAATGCTCATGTTCATTCTTAAAGAACATTCTAAGTTTTCAATTCTTTTTTTTAGAACTTTACAGATACTTTCACTGAAAAACAAGCTGTCAGTCTTTAAAATTGACTTTTTTTTGATAACTGCTTTTAAGCTTTTCTGTGTTTGATTTTCATAATTTTCCTTCTGATGTGCCAAATTATGATAGTCTTTGAATTTGTTATATTGAGTTTCATATAACTTTGAACCTATTTTCTGAATTTTTTCAATTTTATAAAATTTTTAGTTAGTAGATCATAATACATTGTATCTACCTAATTATCTTTGATTTTTTTTTCTGAGACTCTAATTACATTTATATTAGACCTCATCACTGTGTCACTTAAGTCTCATGTTCTTTTCTGTTTTTTCATCTTTTTCCCCTTTCTGCATTTCAGAATGGGTATTTTATATTAATTCGTCTTCCTGGTGACAGATTCTCTTTTCTGCTGTGTATAATTTATAGTCACAGCCATCTATATAATGCTTAATTTCAGTTATTTTAATTATTCCATTCTACAATTTCCATTTGACTATAGATCCCAATCCTCTGGTGAAATTCTCATTATCTTTTAAAAAATAATAAACACAATTATCTTAGAAATTTTATCAGATATCTCTAATATCTTATAATTTGAGAGATTGTTTCTATCATAAACTTTTTCTCTTGACTCCTAGATATTCAGAACTATTTTCCATCTTGCCTGGCATTAAATGCTGGCTATTGTATGTAAACAATTATAGAAAGGGTCATAAGCGCTGGTTAATTACTATTTCCTCCGAAAAACATAAAGTTGCTTTCACTTTCAAGTTAGAGAATCAGAGAAGCAGATTTTATGAGTTCACTGTGGAATTGCACTGGTTCAGGACTAGGTTTCAGCCTTTGGTGACATCATCTAGCTAGGGTTTAACTGTGACTGCTAGGGTACAGTTTTTGCAAGTCCTAATGAAAGTCTAGAGGGTTGAGTGGGGCTTCTTTATGGTTTAGGCTTTTATTTCCTTACTCTTGTTATATTGCTGAAAGCTTTGCTCAGCTTCCTAGGTTTTAGCCCTGCATGGCTTCTAAATTGGCAAATATCTCCTGGAAAAAGCACTGCAGAATTCTGGGTCTACCTCAGTATATTTTCCTTTTCTCTAATTTCCTTCTCTCTGATACTAAGAGTTAGCCACCTAATTCTTAAGTCTGTGTTTAACTATTTTCAAAGATGTGTATGTGTGTGTTTTCGTCTCATTGTTATAATTGTTCTTGGTAGAAGGTTGATTTGCAATAAGCCACTTCATGATTACTGGAATTATAAACTTTAATGTTATTCAATGTGTAAATTCTATATCCTTCCTGTACATTAGTCATTTAAATGTATAGAAACAGGCAGAAGACTGTCTTTTAAACATTGTCACTACAATGGATTAATGACGGAGGCCTAGAAAGAAATCAGGTGGGAGAGCAAGTGAAGACAGTCTCATGAAGAGATCAGCAAAAACGACAGGCATATTTATGGCAAAAACAAAAAAGTAAAAATAATAGACCCATATTTGTATAGCAAAAAAAAACAGTCCTTAGACTGATGACAGAGCACACACATAGTGAAGGCTATGTTTGTTAGGAATTGCAAATCCGTTTTTACACATCCTTAAGTTGTGTACTAAAAATGTAATTGTTGCAGCATATTTTCACTATGTTATAAGCCAAAGCAAGAAAATACCAGATCATTTTCACCATTCTCCTTCAGTCAAAGAGAAACTCCATGACCATGAAATTCTTTTATCATTTAGTTTTATGAGATGGCCAAACAAGATGGAACAGCAGCCATAACATATTAAAATATGGCTTGGAAAAAAATGTCTTAATATTGTTTGTTTCAAATAGTAACGCCAGGATGTGAGGGTGATCTGGTTGCAACATCTGTTGCCCATTGATCGCCAGGGTTGATCTGACTGATCTGGCTGGTTAGGTGGGTGTCCCCTTCCTCCTTATAGTTCCATG